>OZ024809.1:11084306-11375288 GCA_964017045.1 Omphiscola glabra | reverse complement strand
TGTGTGTCAAAGAAAGAGAGAGAGAGAGAGGGGGGAGGGAGCGCAATAAATGATGGGATTTATTTGATACCTGCTGGGAGAAGGTATAAGATAGAGAGAATGAAATGATTAGTTATTTGGGACGTGTTGTGAATTCCCACAAGAGGAGGTTAGTCTTAAGTACTCGCGCTACGGCCACGAATACTGTCCAGTGGCTCTCAACTTTTAGCTAGACCAATTTGCTGTCCTCAATTTGCTGTTAAGACGAAACATTTTGAGACATGCCCCTAATTGTGAACGCTTGTATCCTGAGTATTCCATTTACTAGTGTAAAGAAACTCGGCTATTTTTTTAGTGTAATGACAGCCATTTTACTAGTGTAAAGAAAGTCAGCTATTTTACTATTATCAAGAAACTCAGCTATTTTACAGTGTAAAGAAACTCAACAATTTTACTAGTGTAGAGAAACTCATATTTTTACTAGTCTCAAGAACGAAGCTATTTTAATAGTGTACGGAAAATCAGCTTTTACTCTAATTATTTAGTGCCCTTTCAACTCCCAGATGAGCATTAGGCCATTTACAATCCCCCCCCCCCCAAGCCTTCATGCTTCCAGCTACCCCTCTTACTCTTTCCACTCTTTCCAATCTTTGTTACGTCTATGTACACACATCTTATCTAGGTTTGGGGGGGGGGGGTTGTGTATGTGTGTGGTTGTTCCTCGTCCTCGTGATCATTGAGGGTTCCATACGAGTGCTCGTCGTCGCTTCTTGATAGAGAGGCTACTTCGATAACATTTATGACATGTTAATACTAACAGTGTGTTTTAAACCTTGCAGAAGGAATGGTGAAATATTCAGGTGTCCTCAGGAAACAAAAGTCATGGGGAACTGTTAAAGATATTGTAAAAGAAAGCTCGCCCAAAGATATTGTAAAAGAAAGCTCGCCTACCGCAATGGATGCCATCGACTCGACGATAATTTCATTTCTGCTGAGACAGCATTCCACTTCCGCCCGCAGCCGACTCAGACAATGTGGGATATCAGTGAAAAAACTTGATCAAACTTAAGCCTCAACACTGGCTACAACGGAAACATCTGATCTTCGAGAGAGGACAAACCATCTGTAACACTATTGTAAAAACCTTTCCAAGAAAATCGTTTAAAATCCCTTAAAAAAACCCAAAAAAAAAAACATATTGTCGGTGGTTCTCGACACCGTGCTGAAGCTCCCTCTGCCAAACCAAGCCCATTTATCGAAATCAGAGTTTATACAGAGATATATTTTACCAAATTTCGTTAACACCCTGTTCGGTTCTGATTATCAGATTATAACCGTAGGACCATGTATTGAAAACCCACTTCTTTACACAGTTGTCACAGCGTTCGAGTACCGCAGTCTCGGAACCGCTGGGATGAAGAGTAAAGAGTAGGTTAACGCTGGAAACAGATTGGGAATAGCAGCCCCGGGGGACAGGAGTGAGAAATTGATGTGAACTCCTTGCCTCGTCCAATAATCAGCGAACATTGCGGTTTTATCTCAACGCTGGCCTTCTTTTAAACTGGTTCCTGTCGGATCAGGGGGCTAACTATACGTGTGTGGCATTTTTTCCTCATCCGAACAAGGTAGTGCCTCTTGTTCGAAACCCGTGTGTGTTTTTGTGAGTAAAGAGGTTTGATTTAGAGGGCGGGATGTTAGAGAATGTTTAGTTTAGATACGGTTTGGGGGGGGGGGGGGGACTGGCAACATGCTGGATTGGGCAAGCACATAACATAGTGAAATTCACGCTCATAAAGTACAGTGCGGAACATTCAAAGTGCGGTACGACTTTGTGGTAGTCGGGTACGCCCCTGCCGAGGAGGTGGTACAGCCCACGTCATAGTGCGCGTACACTGTCGAAGTACGGAACTCCCCTTTCTTTGTACGATACGCCCCTGTCGCGTTGCGGAGCGCCCGGGTCAGTGTTACTAAAGAAGAATTGGTTGAATCAGGTGACACCGAGCGCAGTGCTCTCACAGTTTGACCTCGTCACCCGCCTTGGGTTTCGTCCTCGGCGGAAAACTTTAAACTTTGTGACGTAGGACTCGTAGGCATGTACCGACTCCGCCAGCTTGTCTCTGAATGTCACGGGAATGACAGGCAAAAAAAAAAACAACAACAGGAAAGCAATTCCAAAATTCCTCTTTGATAGCACTTTAATCCAAACGTCAATACATACAAGAAAAACAAATTAGGTGGATCTTAAAAGCCAGTTATTTTTGCTTTTTCTTGTTTCTTCTTTTTCTTTCGACATTATATCTTTATATATTTTTTCCCCAAAGTCCAGCCCTGTCCTCCTGCCCCCCCCCCCCCACACACACACCTTCAGCCGAATTCTGAAATTCCCGAAGCACGTTGAAGTGGAGGATTTCTCCTTAAGGACGGTTCCAGTGTAATTAGCAAGCTTGCGACAGGGCTTTTAGACTTCCGGGATCTGGCATGGCAAGACCGATTGCTGGAAGACCGTGTGGGACGCCATGGGAAGCCCCTGTCTTCAGGGTGGGCTCAGATGCTAATGACAAGCATATAAATCAGGGGTTCCAAATCTGTTTTCGTGCGAGGGGTACGGGCTTGCGGTCGGGGTATGTTGGCCTAGACATTTCAGTTAACTCCCTGTTGCAGGAAGTGGATTGATGAGACAAAAATGCTGTGTGTCAATCGAACAGTATGTGCTAAGCTTTTATTATTATGAGACGAAATGCGACTTCAAACCTTCGATAAATGCTTTCATCAGTACAACAAACTCATTCGTGCTGAGTGTTGTTTAGACTTATATTTTATCCAAGCGCCCCCCCCCCCTTTAGCAGAACTGACTCCCGTGGGGAAACTCGGTCGCCGACACCAGAGTCTGGTGATCCAAATGCGAACGGAACACGTTCCCACTAACCTCATTCTTCAACAGGCTAGCGGACAACAAAATGGATCCAACCTGCAGGAATTTCACGCTGGCCCCCGGACACGGTAGCGCACCTGTTGACTTCGTGCCGATGTACTGGATGTTGCGTGGGATGCCAGGGCGGCGGGAGAGTCCTACATCCAGACAATGTTATATGGCACTGCCCAGCAGCTAGAGCTCGTTGCGACTGTAATAGCCGTGAATTCAAGGGCGTAAGCTCAAGCCCCAACCGTAATATGTATGATAGTTATTTAATGACGGTAGGGTAAGGTGAAGGCGGTACGGTTAGGTAATGACGGTACGGTAAGATGATGGCGGTACGATAAGATGATGGCGGTACGGTAAGGTGATGGCGGTACGGTGAGATGATGGCGGTACGGTTAGGTGAAGGCGGTAGTGTTAGGTGAGATAGAGGAAAAATACTGTTTTGGGGTTGGGGATGGGCAGGAAGAGAGCTAATTCACGGAATGGTTTAGAGGCTGGTGGTTGATGTGAAAGGAGTGCGTCACAAGTCAATGGCGTGCGGTCAGCTTTAGTTCTACGGTGTCTCATAGAAGTCATGTCTTAACTAAGTCCAGCAGCCGCGTCTGTTGACAATACCAAACCAGTCCTTCCGATACCTGCAATGTTTTGTCTCGGAATCTGACTACTTGAAATTTTCATTTGCTCTGTTTGAGGATTCATTCAAAACACCGCTGTTGTGATGGAGTTGTTTGTTTTTTGTTTTAAGGCTAACGTATGGACAATTAATTATTTTTTTTGCTACTTTGTTGACGCAGCACCACGGGAATGTTCAGTGCAAAGTTGATGTGGACCGGGCAATGGCCAGTCGCTTAGCGCAGTTCTATGTCAGTAGGTAGATTAGGTCCCGTCCTAATCACTTCGCCTTTGCCTGGTTAATTTTCTCTTGCTTTTGCGTTGCTCCTTGTTGCTTTAGCGGGGGGAAGAACGCATCCAGACAAAACTTTGGCTTTTAAAATTTACTTTCATCTTTTTAACATCCTTTATATTAACTTCGCTTTTTATTCCGTGGCTGGTTGGGTTGGCGGGCAAAAAATCTTCGGCCGGCTAATTGACCCACTTCCCTACAAGCAATGGAGCTGAAACTTGGCACATGGACTCGTTGCCGATGAGAACACATTCTTTCAAATTTTCTAGCCCCACACCAAATCAACAGTCCCCCCCCCCCTGTTTTACAAGGGGAACATTCCCGAAAACTGCGATAAATAAGATTTGAAAAATAAATATCGCAATTGTGTTTGACGCGTAATATCTCCTTTTGCTTTTCTGAAATAAATGTGCGGGTGTAAAAGCGGGTGGGTCATCAGAGTATTAGTATAGTTCAGGTGCGTGAAAAAAAATGTGTGGTTGCGAGAACTTGAGAGTGTGGGGGGGGGGGGTAGGGGGGATCACTAATTGAGATTCTGATAAAGTGCTTTACTTGTTTAAAAGTTTTATCAAATTATTATCCCCAATCCCCCATTGCTTGATGTTACAATTTACAAAGGATTTTAACGAAGCACTTTGTTTGTACGCGTTGTCTAATTTTTATATTCAAGCTGCAACACAATTGATCTCTTTCTTATATGTTCTTTCGCACGGCTTAAAGACAGTCTCCACCTTAGGATAATCTCTGCCGAAGACGTAGTTAGGTACCTGTAAATAGATTGGCATTAGTTGCATCAACCGGGAACAACAGTACTAGCTAGTTACAAGGTACCCGTGAAAGTACCCTAAGAATCGCTTGGGTCTGATCAAGGATTGTCATTAGTTGCATTAACTGGGAACAACAATACTAGCTAGTAACAAGGTAGCCGTGAAGTACCCGACGGATCGCTTGGGACGGATCAAGGAGAGACAGAGATTGTTGAAAGACGGGAGACGTGAAGATATTCGCCATACAGGATGAAGCATACTGGACGTTAGAACTGTAAATAGATCGATGAAGCAATTATAAGAAATCAATCGGGAATTCCCGTGGTAGTGGGGCGGGTGTGGAGTGAGAGCGTGGGACAATTGGATCTTAATGTTTGTCGTACGCTTGTTATTTCTACACACACGTCCCACATTTCCACCCCCCCCCCCTTCCACTCTCTCCTTATCTCTTGCTCACTTCCTTATACTGACATCTTTTTTTTCCTCTCTTCAAATCAGTTTGGCTGTCTCTTTCTCGCTCTTTTCGCTTTCACTTTCTCTCATCTCACTCTTGTTCTTTTCTCTCTGCTCCCTCGCTATTTTCTCTTTCTGTATCTCCTCACTCTTCCCCCCTCCCTCCTTCTCTCTCTCTCTCTCTCTCTTAATTCCTACTCTCTTTGGTTTTCTTTCTAAATGCGTTGTGTTCACTAGCCGATCATAGTGCATATCTGTGTCTATACCATATCCCCATGCTTACGATCTCCCAATCTTTACCATATCCCCATCCTTACCATCTCCCCGTCTTGACCATCTCTCAATCTTTACCATTACCCCATCTTTACCATCTCCCAATCTATACCATATCCCCATCTTCCAATCTGGACCATATTCATCTCTTGAGCCTTTCTACGTTTGTTTAGAATTTTTAATGACTTGGGATAAGCATTATTATGAAACCTTTTTTTTAATATCTTTTTTCATGTATAATACAAAACAATTAAAAGCAGCGGTAGAACACAACACGCGGGAACTTTTGTACAATACATATGGAACTAAGCTAAGTCACCAACACAGGGAGCTAAGCTAAGTCAACAACACCAAGGGAGCTCAGCCAAGTCACCCTGGAATCGATTAGCTCACCGCTTTTTTAAAATAACCTTCCACCGACATTCTGTGATTATTTCCATTGGACTTTCTGATTTCCAGGGGCGTTGGTAATGGGTACGCCTCTGTTACATAACAGACATTTAAATTTTACACACACACACACTATTACGGACCGTTATAAATGGATAATTTAATCTCTTAATTTTAGACTATGGCTCGTTTTAGAAACAGTCCATAATAAAGGACGATACCAACGTTTAAAAATAATAACAAATAAAACGACAATCAAGGCCAGAGCTAATTACAATTAATAACTTTTTTAATTTGTGAACTTCAATTAAATAATAACAGCAAGAGAAATATGATTAAAATTATAAACTTACAGATTTGCTGGTACCGGTACTGTATATAAAACTACAACGAGCACAAAATGGTACAACGAGGAAATAGAAAATCTACACACAACAAAGTATTAAATGACACAGCACATCTCGTGATCAAAAGAAAATCTCTCTCTCTCTCTCTCTATCGGTCAGCCCTTTTTATAGGCATTTCCTACTAATGTCTAGAACCGTCTAAAGCATTGTTTTGCTTTCCCGTTTTATCAAGATCCTTCTATAAGGTTCTGAATAACGAAGCTTTTTGTAAACAAGGGAAAGTTTTTGTTAGCCACACTTCAAAGGCGGTCACGAGAGTTCACGAGGGGTCATGCACGTGGAAGGCGGGCTATGCGTGTAACAAAACACATCATCCCTCATAACACACACACACACACAGATATATATGTATAACACTATTTTTTAGGGAGGGTGGGGGGGTCGGAGAAGACCAGAGTAATTAAGTGTGTTCCTCTTTCATACCAATGGACGGGGCTGTCGTTTGGCTCTGTGAACGTGGGTTGGATGACGGTACCGTGAAATTGGAAGGAGGAGAGAAATTATTCTGGTAAAAGTAAACTATTTTGTAAAAAAATGTCTATTGTTATCGTCTATCCTGTGTCTTGACCTAAATCCGTTCTTTCGACCTTCTTTTTTGGTTGGGAGAAGGTTGTTTACGTTCTATTTATTCTAAAGAATGCCACCATGTGACGCAATTTCTAGAATGTCCTTTTTAGTGTGTTCAAATTTAGTCCCTTTATATAAGCCGGCAGCTTTCCTAGCGGCCTATAGTTTTACGAGACGTAATATACTTACAACAGTGGTTCTCAGCCTTCCTAATGCCGCGACCCTTTAATACAGTTTCTCGTGTTGTGGAGACCCCAAGCACACAATTATTTTAGTTGCTGCTTCAAAACTGTAGAGTACGTGTGTTTTCCGGCGGTCTTAGGCGACCCCTGTGAAAGGGTCGTTTGGCCCCTCAAAGGAGTCGCGATCCACAGGTTTAGAACCGCTGACTTATAAGATTATACACTTATTGTGTGCGGGTTAATTAATATTTGTATCTTTCGAAGATTGTACTGTTTCACTTTGTGTTCTGTAAGTTGATGTAGTTTTTATTTCGGTTGCTTTGATTTTGTATTCTGTTTACGAAGTGGCTATTCGCACCCGGCTACCAGAAGTGCCAAAAAACTATTTAAAATATTATTGTTGGGTTTGTAAGACAAATGAGGTATCAAATGAAAGATAATTGAATGGAATATATGTTTGTAAACTTACTTCTTCAGTTTAACTAAAATAAACTACCACAAATGACATCCGAATAGCATTTTGTCAAAATGGACCCGGACACGCAGTCGCCGCCGGGTCCCATTAGACTCAACAACAGCATATAACGGCACGTAACATATACATCTATTATATGATGGGGTCTGCTTTAGTTAGACCTACTCGACTTAATGGAATCGAGTTTAGAAATAACAATCAGGATTAGGAACTGCTCAAAAGCGGAAAGGGGTCGTCAATGTGACCAAGGGCAAGCTACTTGGTTATTTTGTAAATTTGGACGTACCTTATCAACTTTTTTAAAAAAATGTACTTTTGAGTTTTAATCTTTTATGTTGTAACAACTTGTAACAACTTGTAACAACTGTCCCTAATTGCTTTACCTTGTAACGATTATTTCTTCACTACTGTTCACTTGGATGCGCATCATTTTATCGCCAAGATAACAACGAATTCGGGGAAGTCCCAATGAACCGGTACATTTGTCTGAAAACTTTTGTTTGACTTTTCCAATGGATGCAAAGTGACATCGGAGTTTCGCTGAGAAGCATTTCAAAACTTCCTGGACAGTCTTCGGCGCATGCGCCTCGTTGCTATAACAAGTAATTGTTAATCAATAGCCGCTGCAGTAACATCTTTTGAGCGTTAGGCCTGGACGCACTTCCTTGTGAGTGTTGAGAAAAATACATGGTGGAACAAGATATGTTTAGTCTTCCAAAAAAAGAAATGTAAAGGATGTTTCGGCTAAACGCCTTCTTCGGCAGACAATAAAAAACGAGAAAAACTAAATATTTTAATTTGAAAGACATAAGCGCTCCCAGATCACAAATGTAGCTCTCTCGGCGTCTGTAAAAAGTCCCCCTAAAGTCTTTCAGCGTCCCACAAAACTTTCCCACCGCCTTTAAGAGGCTGTACTTCCCACTGTGAGAACCACTTGGCTAAATGCACTTTGAACGTGTTACACTAAATTGAACATATTAGAACACTACAATAAACATATTAAAACAATAAAATGAAAATAGCAACAAGTTTGTCTAAAAAAGAAATACATGTCTGATGTAAATAGAAACTATTGAAAATGATTTATTTCCCTGCATTCTAGTTGTGCTAATACGTGCCTTGGCGTGCGAGAACACACCAAGACACACTAACGAGACACACCAAAACACACTAACGAGACACACCAAGACACACTAACGATACACACCAAGACACACTAACGAGACACACCGAGACGCACTAGGAGTAGACATTGAATAAAACTAATGCCATCAACCTCACCATTGCCAGTTGCCCTACATACCTTGAGAAGAAAGTCAGATCCAATTAGTTGCCCCTGGGCAGTGGGTGGCATGTTTGCGAGTGGAAGATCTATACATGAATATCTGTTTTCCAAGCATAATGGAGCTATCGCTACTATGGAAGCATAACGGAATCGTTTCTCTCTGGCGTTCGCCTGAGTGGGTGAGGTCAAGCTTTTCACGAATTGTTCTTTTTTTAATGTATACGTTTCTGTAATTGCTAATTTTGATGGGAAGTGCAATGAGCCTGGCCGTAGGCTGGGGTACTGGCAGTGATCCTAGCCCTAGGCTGGGGTACTGGCATTGAGCTTAGCCCTAGGCTGGGGTACTGGCAGTGAGCCTGGCCGTAGGCTGGGGTACTGGCAGTGAGCCTGGCCGTAGGCTGGGGTACTGGCAGTGAGCCTGGCCGTAGGCTGGGGCACTGCGCTATAGAAAAACACCTAATAGTAATAATAATAAACTGCACCAGTCGACCCCCCCCCCCCCCCGTTAAGAGGAGAATTGTACTGCTTCTTGATCTAGGACTTTTTTTTTATTGTTTCTGAGACTTTCAGGTTTTTTCGCTGGATCAAGGAAATATGGGTTATGCCTTTGATAAATCAAAGATAAAGTAGATGTGTTAGTGCCCATTAAAGAGCAAACGTATATGTGTCATGAGGCATACCAGAGATAAAGTATATGTGTCATGAGGCATACCAGAGATAAAGTGTATGTGTCAATGCGCAAAAAAGAGAAAAAAAAGTATCCGTGTCTGTGCCCATAGAAGAGATATAGTATATGTGGTAGTGCACACAAAAAGAGATATATTATGTGTGGCAGTGCACATGAAAGAGATGTAGGATATGTGTGTGGCAGTGCACATGTCAGAGAATGGCCATGTTCAGTGAACATTTCCAAATTATGTACACAACTATGCTCACAGGGACATTCCATTACTTAGTAGAGTTCTAGAACCACTCTATTATGCTCTCAATCAGCTAATGCGGTTTACCTTGTAAGTCAATCCGTTAGGCGTGGTTATCTAATTCTCTGTTTTTTTATTGCTCCAACTGATCCCGATGATATAGCTGTGGCATGCTGAGGTGGGGGGGGGTGCGATGGGGCTGACGTCAAATGACCTTCGCAGGCCACTGTACACATTCCCAGGAAGCGAACTCTTTTGTTTAACCGGTTTGGATTTCATTGCTCAACACAGTGGTACATTGTGGCAAAGTGCTGGACGGTGGAAGAGTGTTGGACGATGGCAGGGTGCTATCCAGTGACGGGGAACTAGACAGTGGCAGAGTGCTAGACGGTGGAAGAGTGCTGGACGGTGGCAGAGTGCTGGGCGGTGGCAGAGTGGTGAACGGTTGCTGAGTGCTGGACGGTGACAGAGTACTGGGCGGTGGCAGAGAGCCATCCAGTGACGGGGAACTAAGCGGAAGAGCATTAGCCAGTGGCAGAGTACTAGACGGTGAAAGAGTGCTGGACGGTGGCAGAGTGTTAGTTAATGGTAGAGCTGCACGGGGCTAGATTAGAGGTTCCCAACCTCGGGATCCGCAGCGACCGTTTGGAGGTGCTCAAAAATGATATTGATAGAGGCGGAAAACGGCAAGTAAGGGTGAGTGTGTTTTTTTAAACACATCATCATTTAGTTTACGAGACGCCATATTTCAATATTTAGCTGTAGATAAACTACACATTTTAGCCACAATAATATTTTTCCAAAAAACTTAATGATATCTCGTATCGCTGTATTAATAATGAGATCACATATTGTTGTAGTTGTATTAATAATGGGATCACATATTGTTGTATTAATAAGGAGATCACCTATTGTTGTATTAATAATGAGATCACTTATTGTTGTATTAATAATAAGATCAGGTGTTTTTGTATTAGTAATGAGATCATGTATCGTTTTATTAATAATGAGATCACGTGTTGTTGGATAACTAATGAGATCTACGTATTGTTGTATTAATAATGAGATGACGTATTGTAATAATTATGAGATTTGATTTATTTTTTTTAAACCTGAAATAACTTGTAAAATAGAACGTAAAATCTACTAACTTCCAATAGTCTCATATGCTCCATTTCACCACTGAGCTAATCAGTTTGAATTTTTTAGCGATATGTGGGTAAAGTAAAGTAGAAAGTCTAACCAAGGGGTGCGTGAGAAAAGAATTTAAGAACCGCTGAGCTTCATGGGGGCCGAGGGCTGGTCGATGGCAGTGTTTAAAAGTCAGTGGCAGGGAGTACGACAATGGCAGAGAATAAGACAGTGGCAGAGAGATTGACATTGATAGAGAGTTGAGCGAGTGCAGAGAGCTGGACAGTGGCAGGGAGTAAGACAGTGGCAGAGAATAAGGCAGTGGCAGGGAGTAAGACAGTGGCAGAGAGATTGACATTGATAGAGAGTTGAGCGAGTGCAGAAAGCTATACAGTTGCAGGGAGTAAGGCCGTGGCAGGGAGTAAGACAGTGGCAGGGAGTAAGACAGTTGCAGGGAGTAAGACAGTGGCAGGGAGTAAGACAGTGGCAGGGAGTAAGTCAGTGGCAGGGAGTAAGACAGTGGCAGAGAGTATGACAGTGGCAGGGAGTAAGACATTGGCAGGGAGTAAGACAGTGGCAGGGAGTAAGGCAGTGGCAGGGAGTAAGACAGTGGCAGGGAGTAAGACAGTGGCAGGGAGTAAGACAGTGGCAGAGAGATTGACATTGATCGAGAGTTTGGGCGAGGGCAGAGAGCTGGACTGTGGCAGGGAGTAAGACAGTGGCAGGGAGTAAGACAGTTGCAGGGAGTAAGACAGTATCAGGGAGTAAGACAGTGGCAGGGAGTAAGACAGTGGCAGGGAGTAAGACAGTGACAGCGAGTAAGACAATGGCAGAGAGATTGACATTGATAGAGAGTTGAGCGAGTGCAGAGTACAGTGGCAGGGAGTAAGACAGTGGCAGGGAGTAAGACAGAGGCAAGGAGTAAGACAGGGGCAGGGAGTAAGACAGTGGCAGGGAGTAAGACAGTGACAGGGAGTAAGACAGTGACAGGGAGTAAGACAGTGGCAGGGAGTAAGACAGTGGCAAGGAGTAAGACAGTGGCAGAGAGATTGACATTGATAGAGAGTTTGGGCGAGGGCAGAGAGCTGTACAGTGGCAGGGAGTAAGACAGTGGCAGGGAGTAAGACAGTGGAAGAGAGATTGACATTGATGGAGAGTTGTGCGAGGGCAGAGAGCTGGACAGTGGCAGATTAATGTTTCGGAAGGAGGACGAAGAGGTGTTAGTCGTGGTAGTGAAAGGGGCGTAAGTGTTGGTTGTGTGAGAGGTGTGGGTGGGGGCGTCAGAGGAGTTGGCAGTGGTAGGCGATGTGTGGAGCAGGAGATAAGGCTCCTCCCACCTGCATTGCCCATATGACATCAGGTATGAACAGATTCGATTACCGCTTATGGCCTAATTTTATATCTTAGCAATTGCTGAAACTGCATGGTGCCACCATCTTCACGGCGCTTCCATCAGCACGGTGCCACAATCATCACGGTGCTACCATCATCACGGTGCCACAACATCACTGTTTCATCATCATCACTGTGCCATCATCATCACTGTGCCACAATCATCACTGTGCTGTTAAAATTCACAGTGCCACCATCATCACTTGTACACGGTGCCACCAGCATCACTTGTTCACGGTGCCACCATCATCACGATGCCACCATCATCATGGCGCTACCATGATCACGGCGCTACCATAATCACTGTGGCACCATCATCACGCAGCTAACATCATCGAATTTTCACTGTGCCTACATCATCATGGTGCCACCATCATCACGGTGCCACCATCATCACGGTGCCACCATCATCACAGTGCCACCATCATCACGGTGCCACCATCATCACGGTTCCACCATAATCAATTTTTCATGGTGCCACCATCATCACGGTGTCACCATCTAAACGGTGCCACCATCATCACGGTGCTACCATCATCAGGTGCTACCATCATCACGGTGCCACCATCATCACGGTGCCACAAACATCACTGTGACACCATCATCACGGTGCCACCATCATCACGGTGCCACCATCATCACGGTGCCACCATCATCACGGTTCCACCATAATCAATTTTTCATGGTGCCACCATCATCACGGTGTCACCATCTAAACGGTGCCACCATCATCACTGTGCTACCATCACCACAGTGTTGCCATCAGCACGATGCCACTATCATCACGGTGCTACCATCATCACGATGCCACCATCATCACGATGCCACCATCATCACGTTGCCACCATCATCACGGTACCATCATCATCACGGTACTACCATCATCGCTTGCGCGACACCATACTCCTGGAAACTCGGTGGTCTTTTTTCCACTGCCTTTTCCTAAAATGTGATTGGTCCTGGGGGTGGCAATGTTCTTTTAAAATACACGTTTGTGTTTATGGCGATTATATAATATGACCTGTCCATCCCATATGAGGTCACCCCATTATTTCACATGACATCTCTAGCCGCGATTAGTAGATTAGTACCTCAGAGAAATTGAGATGAAGATCTTGTCCTGGTATAATTTAGCTGTATGTAATTTTCTCTACCTGCCGCGTTCGTAAATCTTGAGTTATAGTGGGTGAGTGTGGTCGAAGGTTTGTGGTGATCGTGGGTCGTGGTGATGGTGGGTCGTGGTGATGGTGGTTCGTGGTAATGGTTGGACATGGTGATGGTGGGTCGTGGTGATGGTGGGTCGTTGTGGTGGTGGGTCGTTGTGATCGTGGGTTGTGGTGATGGTGGGTCGTGGTGATCGTGGGTCGTGGTGATGTTGGGTCGTGGTGATGAAGTTGGGTAATGTTGGGTGGATACTTGTGAGGGTGTGTGTGTAGGTGAGTGTTGGGGATGGTGACTTGGGCTGGTGATGTGGGTGATCGTGATGAGTGTTGATTATGGTGGGTGATTTTGCGTGGCTGTTGGTGGGCAAGGATTGGTGATGTGGGTTTGTTAGTTGAGGATTGGTCACGTGGGTGTTTTTGAGTGAAGATAGGTGATGTTGGTGTTTGTAAGTGAAGATTGGTGACGTGAGTGTTTGTAGTAGAGGATTGGTGTTGTGGGTGTTAGTGGGTGATGATTGGTGATGTGGGTGATCATTGGAAGCGAGGGATAAACTTAGAATCTGTGTTAGATCACCACTGGTGTAGTATGCTGAGGGTTGCTAAGGTTGAGGGCTTCTAAGGAATGGTGATGCTCTAGATTAGACACACAAGATGAGGTATTCGCTGGTGTGGTGTGTGTACGTCTATGGTGCTGGTGAGAGTGGGTGAGGCTTGATACGTCTGGGTGAGGTTTAATCTCAGAGCATGGGTAAGGTACACCATATCCATTTCGTCTTACCACCTTCCATCCACATTCCCGACTCTCCCCCCCCCCCTGTTTCACCCGACCTTGGCCCTTGTTGCTTTCCCCAACAGACACAGTAAAACAGCTCTGATGCGCTTTGCCTGTGAGCCGATTATACCATGCGATTACCAACACTGAATCTTCACGTATTTCGATACTGCTCAACCTTTTACTTGTGAACTGCTCCGCGCGTCACCGATCAAATTCATGATCTCATTCTATTGACTTTTCTAATGACAAGTAATCGCCATTCTTTGATGCACGCGATACATTACTGGCAGACGAAGACGCTCCATTGTATCAGTGCACGTTGTATCAGTATTCGATTCTAAAATGCCTAAAAAGTATTTTAGTTTTCGATACTGATTCACCTAAAAACAAAATTTCCGAAGCTGTGGTTATCAGATGCGGACAGAATTTGTTTGTCTTCGATACCGACTTACCGATTTGTTTTATCCGGTCTGATTTGTTTTGCTACTAGCCAATTAACCTAGATTGACTCAAGTCTTGGGGTCGAGTCATTGTTCAGTCGAGTCTTATGGTTGTGTCATTTAGATGGCATTGTTCAGTCGAGTCTTATGGTCGTGTCATTCAGATGGCATTGTTCAGTCGAGTCTTATGGTCGTGTCATTTAGATGGCATTGTTCAATGGAGTCTTATGGTCGTGTCATTCAGATGGCATTGTTCAGTCGAGTCTTATGGTCGTGTCATTCAGATGGCATTGTTCAGTCGAGTCTTATGGTCGTGTCATTTAGATGGCATTGTTCAGTCGAGTCTTATGGTCGTGTCATTTAGATGGCATTGTTCAGTCGAGTCTTATGGTCGTGTCATTCAGATGGCATTGTTCAGTCGAGTCTTATGGTCGTGTCATTTAGATGGCATTGTTCAGTCGAGTCTTATGGTCGTGTCATTCAGATGGCATTGTTCAGTCGAGTCTTATGGTCGTGTCATTCAGATGGCATTGTTCAGTCGAGTCTTATGGTCGTGTCATTTAGATGGCATTGTTCAATCGAGTATTAGTCCTTCAAATTCAATGTATTTGTAATTCACAGACAAGTGAGTCACTCCATTCATACTTGCCAACACATTGAGTCACTCCATTCATACTTGCCAACACATTGAGTCACACCATTCATACTTGCCATCACATTGAGTCACACCATTCATACTTGCCATCACATTGAGTCACACCATTCATACTTGCCAACACATTGAGTCCTCCATTCATACTTACCAACACATTGAGTCACACCATTCATACTTGCCAACACATTGAGTCACACCATTCATACTTGCCAACACATTGAGTCACACCATTCATACTTGCCAACACATTGAGTCACTCCATTCATACTTGCCAACACATTGAGTCACACCATTCATACTTGCCAACACATTGAGTCACTCCATTAATACTTGCCAACACAGTGAGTCACTCCATTCATACTTGCTTTCACAGTGAGTCACTCCATTCATACTTGACTTCACACTGAGTCACTCCATTCACATGTTCCCTACGCGTTAAGCCATTCAGTCCAAAATCAAATTAGAACGTTATGAAACTGTTCGCGCAGTGGTTCTCAACCTGTGGGTCGCGACCCCTTTCGGGGTCGAAAGATCCTTACCAGGGGTCGCCTAAGAACCTTTTAAAACACATATTTATGAAGTAACAACGAAAATAAAATTATGTTTAAGGGTCACCACAACATGAGGAACAGTATTAATGGTTCGTGGCATTAGGCAGGTTGAGAACCACAGTTTTAAGAGTAATGTTAGTCATGTTCATTCTTAGTCCGGGAAACTTGAGTTCAAAACCAGTGAGAACTTCGAGTTAAAAAACTCAGCACTATGTGTGTTCTCAACGCATATAGTCTATGATAGTGGTTCTCAACCTGTGGGTCGTGACCCCTCTGAGGGTCGCACGATCCTTGCCCAGGGGTCGCCTAATATCATCGGAAAACACGTATACTCTACAGTTATGAAGTAGCCACGGAAATAGTTTTTTTTTTTTGGTTTGGGGGTCGCCACAACACGTAGAGCTGTGTTAAAGGGTCGCGGCATTAGTAGGAAGGTTGAGAACCCCCTCGTCTATGACATTGATCGGGTTATATACTTCCTGGAGGTACACATGTGTCAACACAGCTAAGGAGATTACTTGCATCTCAGTTGAGGTGTTCAAACAAGTCAAGCAATGCTCAAATCAGTTCTACGTTCCCTATGATTCACATTAGGCAATTGTGATCCTATTACTGCCACTGTAATCGTTGACATTATGCGATAAGTTACTACGTCATAAAGAGTGTACGGGGAAAAAAATCGGGTTAATGAACTGACGCTTTGGTAGGTGTTTAATGAACTGACGCTTTGGTAGGTGTTTAATGAACTGACGCTTTGGTAGGTGTTTAATGAACTGACACTTTGGTAGGTGTTTAATGAACTGACGCTTTGGTAGGTGTTTAATGAACTGACGCTTTGGTAGGTGTTTAATGAACTGACGCTTTGGTAGGTGTTTAATGAACTGACGCTTTGGTAGGTGTTTAATGAACTGACACTTTGGTAGGTGTTTAATGAACTGACGCTTTGGTAGGTGTTTAATGAACTGACACTTTGGTAGGTGTTTAATGAACTGACGCTTTGGTAGGTGTTTAATGAACTGACGCTTTGGTAGGTGTTTAATGAACTGACGCTTTGGTAGGTGTTTAATGAACTGACGCTTTGGTAGGTGTTTAATGAACTGACGCTTTGGTAGGTGTTTAATGAACTGACGCTTTGGTAGGTGTTTAATGAACTGACGCTTTGGTAGGTGTTTAATGAACTGACGCTTTGGTAGGTGTTTAATGAACTGACGCTTTGGTAGGTGTTTAATGAACTGGCGCTTTGGTGGGTGTTTAATGAACTGACGCTTTGGTGGGTGTTTAATGAACTGACGCTTTGGTAGGTGTTTAATGAACTGATGCTTTGATAGGTGTTTAATGAACTGATGCTTTGGTAGGTGTTTAATGAACTGACGCTTTGGTAGGTGTTTAATGAACTGATGCTTTGGTAGGTGTTTAATGAACTGACACTTTGGTGGGTGTTTAATGAACTGACGCTTTGGTAGGTTTTTAATGAATTGACGCTTTGGTGGGTGTTTAATGAATTGACACTTTGGTATGTGTTTAATGAACTGACGCTTTGGTAGGTGTTTAATGAATTGACACTTTGGTAGGTGTTTAATGAATTGACGCTTTGGTGGGTGTTTAACGAATTGACACTTTGGTATGTGTTTAATGAACTGACGCTTTGGTAGGTGTTTAATGAACTGACGCTTTGGTAGGTGTTTAATGAATTGACACTTTGGTGGGTGTTTAATGAACTGACGCTTTGGTAGGTGTTTAATGAACTGACACTTTGGTGGGTGTTTAATGAACTGACGCTTTGGTGGGTGTTTAATGAACTGACGCTTTGGTAGGTGTTTAATGAATTGACGCTTTGGTGGGTGTTTAATGAATTGACACTTTGGTATGTGTTTAATGAACTGACGCTTTGGTAGGTGTTTAATGAATTGACGCTTTGGTGTGTGTTTAATGAATTGACGCTTTGGTGGGTGTTTAATGAATTGACACTTTGGTAGGTGTTTAATGAACTGACGCTTTGGTGGGTGTTTAATGAACTGACGCTTTGGTATGTGTTTAATGAACTGACGCTTTGGTAGGTGTTTAATGAATTGACACTTTGGTAGGTGTTTAATGAATTGACGCTTTGGTGGGTGTTTAACGAATTGACACTTTGGTATGTGTTTAATGAACTGACGCTTTGGTAGGTGTTTAATGAACTGACGCTTTGGTAGGTGTTTAATGAATTGACACTTTGGTGGGTGTTTAATGAACTGACGCTTTGGTAGGTGTTTAATGAATTGACACTTTGGTAGGTGTTTAATGAATTGACACTTTGGTAGGTGTTTAATGAATTGACACTTTGGTAGGTGTTTAATGAATTGACACTTTGGTAGGTGTTTAATGAACTGACGCTTTGGTAGGTGTTTAATGAATTGATGCTTTGGTATGTGTTTAATGAATTGACACTTTGGTAGGTGTTTAATGAACTGACGCTTTGGTAGGTGTTTAATGAATTGACACTTTGGTAGGTGTTTAATGAATTGACACTTTGGTAGGTGTTTAATGAACTGACGCTTTGGTAGGTGTTTAATGAATTGATGCTTTGGTAGGTGTTTAATGAACTGACGCTTTGGTAGGTGTTTAATGAATTGACGCTTTGGTAGGTGTTTAATGAACTGACGCTTTGGTGGGTGTTTAATGAACTGACGCTTTGGTGGGTGTTTAATGAATTTATTCTTTGGTAGGTGTTTAATGAACTGACACTTTGGTAGGTGTTTAATGAATTGACACTTTGGTAGGTGTATAATGAATTGACACTTTGATAGGTGTTTAATGAACTGACGCTTTGGTGGGTGTTTAATGAATTGACGCTTTGGTAGGTGTTTAATGAACTGATGCTTTGGTGGGTGTTTAATGAATTGACGCTTTGGTAGGTGTTTAATGAACTGACGCTTTGGTGGGTGTTTAATGAACTCACGCTTTGGTAGGTGTTTAATGAACTGACGCTTTGGTGGGTGTTTAATGAACTGACGCTTTGGTGGGTGTTTAATGAACTGACGCTTTGGTAGGTGTTTAATGAACTCACGCTTTGGTAGGTGTTTAATGAACTGACGCTTTGGTAGGTGTTTAATGAACTGACGCTTTGGTAGGTGTTTAATGAACTGACGCTTTGGTAGGTGTTTAATGAACTGACTATTTGGTGGGTGTTTGATGAACTGACTATTTGGTGGGTGTTTAATGAACTGACTATTTGGTGGGTGTTTGATGAACTCACGCTTTGGTAGGTGTGGTGACTCTTACAAGACTATGTATGGTGTGAATGAAAAATAATTTAGCGTAGTAAGAGTTTTTGTGAGATATTAACAGATTGACCAGTAACAAAAGTGAAGAATTCATCAATTAACTAAAAATTTAACCCTACGGGACTAGAGTTATCAAATGAATGCCAGTAGGCCATGTTTGTAATCATGCTCTATAAATAGAATACGCTATACATCCGCACAGTTACGGTGAGCCCCCGTCCGAATCAGTCCTCACAGAGGGGAAACAAAATCCATTGTTGGGGTTGTAATCTGATAGTGTGCACATCTTCCAAGGCATGGGGACGAATGAGGGAATAGGAAGGGATTGGGGGGGGGGGGGGTTGGATTAGGTCTGGGAGGATGGGGGACTAGGCTGCGATTTGGGAGTGGTTGGATGGGGGAAAAATATGGTATTCAGGTTTGGACCGATGGGGGGACTTTGGTGGGATTTAAGAGTGGTCGGACATGAGAAAAAAAAGATTGTAGTCAGGCTTGGACGATTGGTTGGGGGGGGGGGGACTAGGGTGGCATTTAGGAGTGGTTGGATTGGGGGGTTTGGGGGGGGGAGATTGTATTTAGGATTTGGCCGATTGGGGGACTTGGATGAGAATTAATATTGGACTTTGAAATTAGTTGGGACTTAAAATTGGACTGATTTGGGGGTGGGGGGGGAAATAAGATTGGATTTAGGTTAGGGTTTAATGGATGGTGGGAGTAGGGTGCGATTTAGGATTGGACTGATTGGGGAAAATTAGGAGGGATTTAGGAGTAGATGGATGGGGGGGGGATTGGATGAGATTTATGAATTGGCGGGCGGGGAGGGGGCAAATGGAATGGGATTTGGACAGGACACATATGGGAAATAAGGTGGGATTTTGTACGGGACGGATGTGGGGAATGAGGTGGGATTAGTACGGGAGCTCTACGCTAATGAGAACTTACCGATTTTTCACAAATTGACGTATTTGTTCTTATTTTCATAGTCGAGACAGTTATGAAAAGGGGGGGGGGGGGAGCCTCACTGAAAAAAACGTATGGTTTTATGTCATTGTGGGGAGATGGTGGGAATGAAAAGAGATGGTGTGACATGTGTAGATTTATTGTGACATGTGTGGAGATTGTGTGACATGTGTGGAGATTGTGTGACATGTGTGGAGATTGTGTGACATGTGGAGATTGTTACATGTGTGGAGTTTGTGGGACATTCGGGGGAATGATGGGACATTTGAGAGAGGGTGGGGCATTTGAGAATGGGTGGGACATTTGGGAGAGGGTGGGACATTTGAGAGAGGTTGGGGCATTTGATAGAGGGTGGGATATTTGGGACTGCGTGGGACAATTGAGATAGGGTGGGGCATTTGAGAAAGGGTGGGACATTTTTGAGAGGGTGGGACATTTGAGAGAGGTTGGTACATTTGAGATAGGGTGGGGCATTTGAGAAAGGGTGGGACATTTGACAGAGGGTAGGACATTTGAGAGAGGGTAGGACATTTGAGAGATGGTGGGCAATTTGGGAGAGGGTGTGGCATTCGGAGGGGTTGGGGCATTTACCGCTGTCATTACGTGACATTTCTTTCATCCTACATTTGGGGGGGGGGGACTCGTTAACGTATTTATTTCCAATCTCTTCTTCACCACCCCTAACTCCCCCCCCCGCCCCCCCCCCCCCCACTGCATGTTGTTTGTTCGTTATCCAACAAACTGAATAATTCATCTCGTGGAGTGTCGGAGAAAGTTGCACTCGTTGGATCAGATTGTCAGGGTAAAAACGAGCCTTCAGGGAGGGCTAACGAGCCGAGGTTATCAATGGAACCGTATGTCAATGGCCGACAGGCAGCTTCGTAACTCTAACGGGCGTGATCCATCGGGTAATCTCTTACTTTTCAACACTCGTCCACACTGGGGCATGTTGCTCAACACGCGGTTACACTATGGAGTCTGTTGCTCAACTCTCGCCCATTCTGGAGTCTGTTGCTCAACTCTCGCCCATTCTGGAGTCTGTTGCTCAACTCTCGCCCATTCTGGAGTCTGTTGCTCAACTCTCGCCCATTCTGGAGTCTGTTGCTCAACTCTCGCCCATTCTGGAGTCTGTTGCTCATCTCTCGCCAGTCTGTAGCTCAACTCTCGCCCATTCTGGAGTCTGTTGCTCAACTCTCGCCAGTCTGTAGCTCAACTCTCGCCCACACTGGAGTCTGTTGCTCAACTCTCGCCAGTCTGTTGCTCAACTCTCGCCCACACTGGAGTCTGTTGCTCAATTCTCGCCAGTCTGTAGCTCAACTCTCGCCCACACTGGAGTCTGTTGCTCAACTCTCGGCAGTCTGTTGCTCAACTCTCGCCCACACTGGAGTCTGTTGCTCAATTCTCGCCAGTCTGTTGCTGAACTCTCGCCCACACTGGAGTCTGTTGCTCAACTCTCGTACACACTATGGAGTCTGTTACTCAATTCTCGGCCACTCTATGGAGTCTGTTGCTCAACTCTCACACACAGTGGAGTATGTTGCTCAACTCTCGCCCATACTATGGAGTCTGTTGCTCAACTCTCGTACACACTATGGAGTCTGTTGCTCAACTCTCGCCCACACTATGGAGTCTGTTGCTCAACTCTCGCCCACAGTGGAGTCTGTTGCTCAACTCTCGTACACACTATGGAGTATGTTGCTCAACACTCCTCCTTACCCGGGATGTTGCTCAACTAGCTTCTATACTGGGATCGGCTGATCAACTATCATTTTTAAAAAATGTATTCTTTATTCACGCTTGAATTGAAGAACGTTTAAAAACAAACAAATAATCGGTTTTTGCCTTGGAATTCGATTATTGCTAATTAATTGCAACATGTAAAAAATGTACTTTAAAAAAATATATATTCACACCCCTCCCCCCCCCCCCCCCGGGAAGCTTAGCCTATTTAACATATCTTTCTACGCCTTCCTATTCTCTGTTTCCAACTTTTCCCGATCCTTAAACGCATCCTGCTCCCAACACGCCTTTTACGACACTAGTTTTCGTGCCGTCCTCGTTCTCTTGACTCCTGAGGGTCCTATTCTAGGACTTTCCCACGTTATATTTTGAACATTCACCTTCTGTTCCGAAGGGCTTTCTCCGCTGAGTATGTGTACAGTCTTCTCTCTCGGTGTTGTATGTGGATTATGGGTGGACCACTTGGATGTGTAGGACTTGGACTATGAACATCTGTAGGACAGATCAAATGTTTATTCTAATGTATAGATATATAGACAATGACAAATAAAATTTATATGAATACATATTATTTGTACATGTCCAAGTTATCTGTAGATAGCCTGCACTCGTATGTAGTGTCATGTACTAATAAAGGGACCTTATTCCTCGTCGCCCCCTCCCGGCTGACCCAGGGGCTTCTTAACCTTTGTACACCTCCCCACCCCCATCTCTATTTCACAACAAAGTCCCACACCCCATAGAAAATGCAAATAAATATAATTTTCTGGGTATTTTCATACCTTATGAAACTGCCCACTCCACGTAACCACTGGGCACCCCTGGTTAAGAACCCCTGTGCTAAACCATCGGATGGATAGACTTTGCCAAATCTTCATTGTCAGATCTTCATTGTCAACATTTGTCCGAACCCACCATTGACCTTCTTGGTGAATCAAGAGTCATTGGCATGTCAAAACAATTGATATGTCAGAACAATCGGCATGTCACATCAAGCGACATGTCACATCAAGCGACATGTCACGACAATCTACATGTCACGACAATCTACATGTCACGACAATCTACATGTCACGACAATCTACATGTCACGACAATCTACATGTCACGACAATCTACATGTCACGACAATCTACATGTCACGACAATCTACATGTCACGACAATCTACATGTCACGACAATCTACATGTCACGACAATCTACATGTCACGACAATCTACATGTCACGACAATCTACATGTCACGACAATCTACATGTCACGACAATCTACATGTCACGACAATCTACATGTCACGACAATCTACATGTCACGACAATCTACATGTCACGACAATCTACATGTCACGACAATCTACATGTCACGACAATCTACATGTCACGACAATCTACATGTCACGACAATCTACATGTCACGACAATCTACATGTCACGACAATCTACATGTCACGACAATCTACATGTCACGACAATCTACATGTCACGACAATCTACATGTCACGACAATCTACATGTCACGACAATCTACATGTCACGACAATCTACATGTCACGACAATCTACATGTCACGACAATCTACATGTCACGACAATCTACATGTCACGACAATCTACATGTCACGACAATCTACATGTCACGACAATCTACATGTCACGACAATCTACATGTCACGACAATCTACATGTCACGACAATCTACATGTCACGACAATCTACATGTCACGACAATCTACATGTCACGACAATCTACATGTCACGACAATCTACATGTCACGACAATCTACATGTCACGACAATCTACATGTCACGACAATCTACATGTCACGACAATCTACATGTCACGACAATCTACATGTCACGACAATCTACATGTCACGACAATCTACATGTCACGACAATCTACATGTCACGACAATCTACATGTCACGACAATCTACATGTCACGACAATCTACATGTCACGACAATCTACATGTCACGACAATCTACATGTCACGACAATCTACATGTCACGACAATCTACATGTCACGACAATCTACATGTCACGACAATCTACATGTCACGACAATCTACATGTCACGACAATCTACATGTCACGACAATCTACATGTCACGACAATCTACATGTCACGACAATCTACATGTCACGACAATCTACATGTCACGACAATCTACATGTCACGACAATCTACATGTCACGACAATCTACATGTCACGACAATCTACATGTCACGACAATCTACATGTCACGACAATCTACATGTCACGACAATCTACATGTCACGACAATCTACATGTCACGACAATCTACATGTCACGACAATCTACATGTCACGACAATCTACATGTCACGACAATCTACATGTCACGACAATCTACATGTCACGACAATCTACATGTCACGACAATCTACATGTCACGACAATCTACATGTCACGACAATCTACATGTCACGACAATCTACATGTCACGACAATCTACATGTCACGACAATCTACATGTCACGACAATCTACATGTCACGACAATCTACATGTCACGACAATCTACATGTCACGACAATCTACATGTCACGACAATCTACATGTCACGACAATCTACATGTCACGACAATCTACATGTCACGACAATCTACATGTCACGACAATCTACATGTCACGACAATCTACATGTCACGACAATCTACATGTCACGACAATCGGGATCTGAGCATTGAAACCAATGAATATTTATTTATGTTGTTTTAATAGAAGAAAACCAATTCTCTGTAGTGCATACAAACTTGTGGCGGTGTAAGTCAATACTTTGAAGGGCCCCAGTCACGCATTTAAGAAGTAGGTCGCAGGAGGGTACACTCGATATCTGGGCCAGCAATAATCAGACATTACAGGTCGAGCACTCGGGGGGGGGGGGGGGAAAGACGAGCAGGTCTGGTTACGTTACGAGGCGATGCCGTGAGTGAAAGCCATTACCACGGTCGTGAAACAATAGACACACAGGTTGTGTGGAGTCATGGCATGATACTGCATGCATGCTCTCTTGTTAAGTTTTATTTTTCGGGTTTTAAAGAAAGAATGATAATTTTTTTAAATTTTAAACCACGGGAGAGCACTTTAGCGAATGCATCGCGCCTTAAAGTGCGTGATGCAAATGGCAAACTAATTGTGTCTTTAACCAGCGAGTTCCAGGAATAGAGAGATTTTAGACCTGATTTTTTTTAAAGAGAAATTTGGTGTCGGTTTATGTGGCCAGATATGGACCATTGACATGTACATTTTTTTGACGGGGAATGATATTGTAGGGGCTAAGGGTTCGGGCTTATCATATTTAATAGAGATGGCACCTGGTCAGTGGCGTAGCTAGAGTGTTTGGCGCCCAGGGACAAGATTCGCGCCCGGGGACAAGATTCATTTTAAAGCGCCTTCTTTTCCTTTTTTCAACTTTCAAACTCATTATTGTCATCAATAAAATAATACCAAAGCACATTTTGGCGCCCCTGACTAGCTGGCGCCCGGGTAAATCTGTATCCCCTGCCCCCCTACGCTACGCCTCTGCACCTGGTTCTATAAATCACAAAACAAAATATTTTTTTCCCAAATGACGTGTCTCTTTCCATTACATTTAACGCATACGTTGCCAGCTTTTGACCCATCCATGCCCTCAACATTGTCGTACAATAACGGGGCTCACAATAATCACTTTCTTATTCATGACAATGTCCTTGCGGGGCTATAATGTTACATTGGAATACCAGAGCTCTTGTAGGGCTACAATCTTACATTGGAATTCTAGGGTTCTTGTAGGGCTATAATCTTACATTGGAATACCAGTGCTCTTGAAGGGCTGTAATCTTACATTGGTATACCAGGGTTCTCGTAAGGCTATAATCTTACATTGGAATACCAGTGGTCTTGTAGGGCTATAATGTTACATTGGAATACCAGAGCTCTTGTAGGGCTACAATCTTACATTGGAATTCTAGGGTTCTTGTAGGGCTATAATCTTACATTGGAATACCAGTGCTCTTGAAGGGCTGTAATCTTACATTGGTATACCAGGGTTCTCGTAAGGCTATAATCTTACATTGGAATACCAGTGGTCTTGTAGGGCTATAATGTTACATTGGAATACCAGAGCTCTTGTAGGGCTACAATCTTACATTGGAATTCTAGGGTTCTTGTAGGGCTATAATCTTACATTGGAATACCAGTGTTCTTGTAGGGCTATAATCTTACATTGGAATACCAGTGTTCTTGTAGGGCTATAATCTTACATTGGAATTCTAGGGTTCTTGTATGGCTATAATGTTACATTGGAATACCAGTGGTCTTGTATGGCTATAATGTTACATTGGAATACCAGTGGTCTTGTATGGCTATAATGTTACATTGGAATACCAGTGGTCTTGTATGTCTATAATGTTACATTGGAATACCAGTGTTCTTGTAGGGCTATAATCTTACATTGGAATACCAGTGGTCTTGTATGGCTATAATGTTACATTGGAATACCAGTGGTCTTGTATGGCTATAATGTTACATTGGAATACCAGTGGTCTTGTGGGGCTATAATGTTACATTGGAATTCCAGTGGTCTTGTAGGGCTATTATCTTACATTGGAATGCCAGTGCCCCGATACGTTTAGTTCGTCTGTCCAAGTCGACTGTGGCCACCTCAATCATCGTATTTGCTCATTGTGAACTTGGCTGCGAGTGTGCTGCTGGCTGATGAAGGCGATTCTGGGAGTAAATGTTTTTACACTGGAATACCAGTGTACTTTCGGGGTTGTATCCTTACATTGGAATACCAGTGTACTTTCGGGGTTGTATCCTTACATTGGAATACCAGTGTACTTTCGGGGTTGTATCCTTACATTGGAATACCAGTGTACGTTCGGGGTTGTATCCTTACATTGGAATACCAGTGTACTTTCGGGGGTGTATCCTTACATTGGAATACCCGTGTACTTTCGGGGGTGTATCCTTACATTGGAATACCAGTGTACTTTAGGGGGTGTATCCTTACATTGGAATATCAGTGTACTTTCGGGGTTGTATCCTTACATTGGAATACCAGTGTGCTTTCGGGGTTGTATCCTTACATTGGAATACCAGTGTACTTTCGGGGTTGTATCCTTTCATTGGAATACCAGTGTACTTTCGGGGTTGTATCCTTACATTGGAATACCAGTGTACTTTCGGGGTTGTATCCTTACATTGGATTACCAGTGTACTGTCGGGGTTGTATCCTTACATTGGAATATCAGTGCTCTGTCGGGGTTGTATCCTTACATTGGAATACCAGTGTACTTTCGGGGTTGTATCCTTACATTGGAATACCAGTGTACTGTCGGGGTTGTATCCTTACATTGGAATACCAGTGTACTGTCGGGGTTGTATCCTTACATTGGAATACCAGTGTACTTTCGGGGTTGTATCCTTACATTGGAATACCGGTGTACTTTCGGGGTTATATCCTTACATTGGAATACCAGTGTATTGTCGGGGTTGTATCCTTACATTGGAATACCAGTGTACTATCGGGGTTATAACCTTACATTGTTATACCAGTGTACTGTCGGGGTTATATCCTTACATTGTTATACCAGTGTACTGTCGGGGTTATATCCTTACATTGTTATACCAGTGTACTGTCGGGGTTGTATCCTTACATTGTTATACCAGTGTACTGTCGGGGTTGTATCCTTACATTTTTATACCAGTGTACTGTCGGGGTTATATCCTTACATTGTTATACCAGTGTACTGTCGGGGTTATATCCTTACATTGTTATACCAGTGTACTGTCGGGGTTATATCCATACATTGTTATACCAGTGTACTGTCGGGGTTATATCCTTACATTGTTATACCAGTATACTGTCGGGGTTGTATCCTTACATTGGAATACCAGGGTCATGAATTAGACATAACCTATGAACCATCTTTTTAGTTTATATTTCAAGTAGCGTTTGGTTTCGTACAAGTAGTTACAAGTATAAATCCTTGTTCTTGATGAAGGGAAGGTTTACAATTTAAGTTTTAAAAATCTCAAATCATTTTTCCGAATAGTGAGAAACAAAAACACAAAAATGACAAACAAACAACGAAACAAATAAACAAGCGTAGACATGTGTTCGATATGAAAATTATCGAATATTCTCAGAAATCACAAATTACGTTTGAGCAGTCTTAGTTTTCACTACTACGGTCAGACCATTAAGAATGTGGTATTCGATATCTGGCAAAGCTGTAGGCGTCTCCCGACATTAGAAACCCTGAGGTCACATCGCTTGTGTTCTGGCGTAGGTGTAATAACACAAGTTGTTTGGGGAACATGTAGCGTGGTCAGGATTCTAATGAACTTGGGACATTTGTAATGATAGGAGAATAAATAATTGGATTTATAAGGCTGGGATTTTCAAACAGTTTGGACATTGGACATGATATAATGCAAATTGGTTTTAAACGGCTAGGCGTCTCATAAAATCAATACATATCTGATCAATGAATTTGTCTTTCAAGCCAGGGAATCTCTCAAAGACTATATATAGTATGGGGGGTAAAATGTATCAAACCGAATTCGTAGGTCTACAGTTTCTAATCTCACCATAGGGTCACAGTTGAGTTTGTAGGCGACTAAAGAAAGTGCCAAGTTCTTGACTGCTGGCTGTTGCATTGCCGATGGTGTAAGGATAAGAGCGTGTGTGCATAGTATCATGTAGTGATGGGCTGTTCAGGGTCAGGCTCGGCGAGGGTTGAAACAACCCGATATGCCGGAGAGGTTGTTCTTAAATAATTGGGCTGCACTGAACCAGAGCTTTAGGTCTTTTACAGGTCACCGGGTATTTCAGGGGAAACCCTACCATCCGTCTAGTCCACCAGTAAACCGTACCATCGTCTGTTCCACCCGTAAACCCTACCATCGCCTGTTCCACCCGTAAACCCTACCATCGTCTGTTCCACCCGTAACCCTACCATCGCCTTTTCCACCCGTAAACCCTACCATCGTCTGTTCCACCCGTAAACCCTACCATCGTCTGTTCTACCTGTAAACCGCAACTTCGTCTGTTCCACCCGTACTTATTGCAGCGTATCATAAAACCACATGCAACTCTTGGCCATGCCGGACGTAGAATTGACTAATCATAAGATGGCTTGTGCAGCCATACAACTTGTGCAGATTCATAAGGCACAAACATATCAGTGAGTAAATCTGATGAGTCTATATTTTATTTCATTGAAAGACAAAGGACAAATGTAAGACTTTTCTGATAATACCTTCACACGTACTACAACAATTGTTGGAATTAAGTGAAGTCTTATATACCAGTAAAATATAGATTCTACCTATTAATTAAGTAAAATATACATCATACCTATTATATAAATAAAATATACATCATACCTATTACATAAGTAAAATATACATCCTACATATTAAATAAGTAAAATATACATCCTACATATTAAATAAGTAAAATATACATCCTACATATTATATAAGCAAAATGAAAGAAAGAACAAAGGAAGTAAAATTCGTGATTGCAGGCAGATTATTTTGATTGAATCCCTTTTGGAACTGGAACCAATCAGAACCATTTATCAAATATATATTTTTTTTTTTTAAATTTTTTTTAAATTTTTATTTATATGTGAAAACATGCCCTCACAAAAAATGGAATTTTTCCTTTTTTTTTTTTTTTTGCTTATCATGGTTAATTTGTATACTGATAGTTTGTATTCTGATAGCTTATAAAATGATTTAAACAGTCCCATTCCTCCCCCGTCCGCCCCCCCCCCCCGTGAAACGCCACCTCACCCGCTTTCCAAAAACACACAGTGGACCATAAAATGGGGATTAAAAATAAACGTGGATTAAGTGTCTTTTCGGCGCGCTTACTCATTGATAACCAGCACTGCCTGCTTACACGTGACGCCCCACGTAAAGGGTTATAATCTGATAGAGATAAGAACTCGACGCAAGTCTCGTGTTTTGTATAAACGACTAGTGGCTGTGCTCGGTCGGTCGGGGGAAGTCAGCTGAGAGTGAATTAAAAGTGGTTTTGGATATAACGACATTTACAATCGTTTGGAGCGATGGTGTATTTATTGGTAATCTTGATCGAATAATTTTGGTATGGTTGTGTTTAGACCATCTTTTTGATATGATTGTGTTAACATATTTTTGACATGATTGTGTTTAGACCATCTTTTTGATATGATAGTGTTTAGACCATCTTTTTGATATAATTGTGTTAACATATTTTTGATATGATTGTGTTAAGACCATCTTTTTGAAATCACTTTCGGTCAAAACCGAAAGTTAACTTTTCTGTTTCGACATAAACAAGGCCGAAAATGATAATATGTCAACTTTGGGCGCCGAAGCCGAAATTCGGTTGACCTCTAATAAGAAGTGGATTATTTAATGTTGTCTAAATATGTTACATTGTATAGTGTCTCCTATAGATAAAATTGTTCAAATTTGAAAGGGGCTCGACAAGTCTTATTGTGAAGTTTTCATATTTCGGTAAGTCTTACCGTGAAATTGTTCATATTTCGAGAAGTCTTACGGTGCATTTGTTCATATTTCGAGAAGTCTTACGGTGCAATTGTTCATATTTCGAGAAGTCTTACGGTGAAATTGTTCATATTTCGAGAAGTCTTACGGTGAAATTGTTCATATGTCTGGAAGTCTTACAGGGAGATAATTCATATTTCGAGACGTCTTAAGGGGAAATTGTTCATATTTCTGGAAGTCTTACAGGGAGATTCTTCATATTTCGAGAAGTCTTAAGGGGAAATTGTTCATATGTCGGGAAATCTAACAGGGAGATTCTTCATATTTCGAGAAGTCTTATGGGAAATTGTTCATATGTCGGGAAATCTTACAGGGAGATTCTTCATATTTCGAGAAGTCTTACGGTGCAATTGTTCATATGTCGGGAAATCTTACAGTGAAATTGTTCATATGTCAGGAAATCTTACAGTGAAATTGTTCATATGTCGGGAAATCTTACAGTGAGATTCTTCATATTTCGAGAAGTCTTAAGATGAAAGTGTTCATATGTCGGGAAATCTTACAGTGAAATTGTTCATATGTCGGGAAATCTTACAGTGAAATTGTTCATATGTCGGGAAATCTTACAGTGAAATTGTTTTAGCCGTCATTGTAGCGATAATTTACCTATAATAAACTCGTAGATTTCATGTAATGATTGGCGTATTAAAGTGCTCATAAATAAACCTTTTAAAAAATTAAAGCGTATTAGCTTCTAGAACAAGCTGCTCTGAACGAGCTGTGAAATATAGTCTCAGATAGAACAAGCTGCTCTGAACGAGCTGTGAAATATAATCTCAGATAGAACAAGCTGCCCTGAACGAGCTGTGAAATATAGTCTCAGATAGAACAAGCTGCTCTGAACGAGATGTGAAATATAGTCTCAGATAGAACAAGCTGCTCTGAACGAGCTGTGAAATATAGTCTCAGATAGAACAAGCTGCTCTGAACGAGCTGTGAAAAAATTCTCAGAATTCCACGACTTTAAATTCCACATAGCCTAAGATTAAACTCTGGAAAATTCCTTCATTTGATCTTTTCTGTATGAGTTGTTGGCTGAATCTTGTTACAAAAAAAATTAAATCTTTGTTAGCTTTCTAGAACACCTCTAAGTAACGTAAGGTGTTTGTAATGATATCACCGTGCTTGTGATAATAGGATATCTATATGTATGGTAGGTCTGGTTTGACCAGCACTGGCTTCAGAAGCTTCATTAGAAAAAAAAAGTACACGTTTTTCTTATATATATATATGTGTTACTGTTAAATAGTAATAAAGTGGGGCGGAACATTGTGTCTTTGTTTCTGTGTCTAGAACCACTGAATGGAGCTCAGTGCGGCGTTGTGTGTGTCTTTGTTTCTGTGTCTAGAACCACTGAATGGAGCTCAGTGCGGCGTTGTGTGTGTCTTTGTTTCTGTGTCTAGAACCACTGAATGCAGCTCAGTGCGGCGTTGTGTGTGTCTTTGTTTCTGTGTCTAGAACCACTGAATGGAGCTCAGTGCGGCGTTGTGTGTGTCTTTGTTTCTGTGTCTAGAACCACTGAATGGAGCTCAGTGCGGCGTTGTGTGTGTCTTTGTTTCTGTGTCTAGAACCACTGAATGTAGCTCAGTGCGGCGTTGTGTGTGTCTTTGTTTCTGTGTCTAGAACCACTGAATTTTGCTCAGTGCGGCGTCGTGTGTGTCTTTTTTTCTGTGTCTAGAACCACTGAATGTTGCTCAGTGCGGCGTTGTGTCTTTGTTTCTGTGTCTAGAACCACTGAATGTAGCTCAGTGCTGCGTTGTGTGTGTCTTTGTTTCTGTGTCTAGAACCACTGAATATAGCTCAGTGCGGCGTTGTGTGTGTCTTTGTTTCTGTGTCTAGAACCACTGAATGTAGCTCAGTGCGGCGTTGTGTGTGTCTTTGTTTCTGTGTCTAGAACCACTGAATGTAGCTCAGTGTGGCGTTGTGTGTGTCTTTGTTTATGTGTTTAGAACCACTGAATGTAGCTCAGTGCGGCGTTGTGTGTGTCTTTGTTTCTGTGTCTAGAACCACTGAATGTAGCTCAGTGCGGCGTTGTGTCTTTGTTTCTGTGTCTAGAACCACTGAATGTTGCTCAGTGCGGCGTTGTGTGTGTCTTTGTTTCTGTGTCTAGAACCACTGAATGTAGCTCAGTGCGGCGTTGTGTCTTTGTTTCTCTGTCTAGAACCACTGAATGTAGCTCAGTGCGGCGTTTCGAGCCGGGGACACAAAAAAGTAACACGCACTTCTGGGAACGGAACTGTTTCCTGTGATGTTTAACTTTGTTTGGCCACGTGGGACGCTTTCATCTTCTTCTCGTACCACCATCTTAACGGAGCTGCCCACCGACTAAATCTGGTTTGGTCTGGGGCTCTAACCTTACCTCACCCTACGGTCAACTGCTGCGATTCTCTTCACATTCAGACGGCTTACAATAAGTTTCGCGATATGCCCAAATTGGTTTCGTCGGCGGCTCCAGATTTCAATGGCCAAACGAGTCTTAGTAAACTAAACCACGTTGGGTAGTTGACCTCAAACGCTTCATTAGTTTAAGATGTGTTTAGATCATTAGTATTATAATACATCAAACCCACTTGTTATTCATCCCAGGGCCGGCGTTGCGTGACTTTTGGACGTCACCTGCCAATCATCAGACTTGTTCCCTCCTCCCCCCTCCCACTTGCATTCAAAGATGATATTTAAACTGTTTCCACATCACAAATTTGGACCCCTTAAACATCCGAGCCCCCTTAAACATCCGGGGCCCCCTTAAACATCCGAGGCCCCCTTAAACATCCGAGGCCCCCTTAAACATCCGGGGCCCCCTTAAACATCCGAGGCCCCCCTAAACATCAGGGGCCCATTTAAACATCCGGGGCCCCCTTAAACATCCGGGGCCCCCTTAAACATCCGGGGCCTCCTTAAACATCCGAGGCCCCCTTAAACATCGTAAGCCCCCTTAAACATCCGGGTCCCCCTTAAACATCCGAGGCCCCCCTGCAGACCCCACGCGACTGATATGCCTTCATCTCAGTTTGTTGTTTGTTTGTGGCGCTATAATTGTGTAGTAATAGTGAGTGTCTGAACCTAAGTTATGCATCCACCGAAATGGTCCCATTTAAAACTTGTCCAACATTGGCGACTTGCAGCTTTTAAGCCTAATCCTAGACGTTTTTTCCCCCTCTCTATTATTTTCTGCCTAGGGGATAAAATGTTTCCTCGAGGTAAGTTGTCTCGGTCTGCAAGGCGAGTGCGGTAAAGCCAAACTGACATCATCTACCACACGACTGATTGATGAAAAGCTGGAACAAAAACTGCTGGGGACTGTCACGGAGTAGGACCACTGAGAAGGACCACGGAGTAGGACCACTAAGGAGGACCAAGTAGAAAGACCACTGAGAAGAACCACAGAGTAGGACCACTGAGGAGGACCACGTAGAAGGACCACGGAGTAGGACCACTGAGAAGGACCACGGAGTAGGACCACGACCACGGATCATGGTGTATCTTTGGTGTAGCCGGGTAGTCAATAGTTGGTTAGTGTGGCATACTGCAACTTCCCGTTTAAACAAATACAATTTAAAAAAATACAATACGCAGTGTTGTTAAGTCAGTACCCCTTAGGGTTAGAACTCTTCACAAGACGGAAATGAGAGACATCACCCAACACTAATGGGAAGTTTTTTTTTTAATTTTTTTTTTTTTTTAACTGAGTCATTTCCCATTGTTAGATTACATTTCCTCAATGTGTCCCAAAAGTATATCGTTTTTTTGTGGCTTTCTAATTGTGTCTGACATCATTTTACACCAAACCCACCCACTCTTGCCCGCCACCGCCTATCGCCCATCCCCACCCCACCCCTCTCTCTCCCCTCCGCATCCCATATCGCACCCCACCCCCACCACATTTTTATATGCCCAATAGAGATATCCAGTCGTGGGGGTCAGTGTCACGAAGGAGCCAAAGCCGTCGGACCAGACGTTCACTTGTTAACTGTAAGTTTCATCAACGGACCCTTCTTGTCATCAACGGACCCTTCTTGTCATCAACGGACCCTTCTTGTCATCAACGAACCCTTCTTGTCATCAACGAACCCTTCTTGTCATCAACGAACCCTTCTTGTCATCAACGAACCCTTCTTGTCATCAACGAACCCTTCTTGTCATCAACGAACCCTTCTTGTCATCAACGAACCCTTCTTGTCATCAACGAACCCTTATTGCGTCTTCTTGCGAGGCTCTCAGGGAATCAATTGGTGGTGAGCGAATCAGTGCTCGATGAGACAATAACAGTGTGGCGAAGGGTAGGGCAGTAGGGTGGTGTGGCGTGGCGTAGTGTGGTGGGGTCGTGTCCTAGATCCCTGGGTTTCATCAAGTGTTTGTTCACCAGTGCGGCCACAGTTAAACCCGGGCAGTAACCCGGTTTAATGGTGTTTGTTTCCTTGAGCCGGTGGAGTCAATATGTATTAGCTAACGTCTCACCGGGGTACGCGGCCAACCAGGCGCGAGGAAATTACGTTCAGCGGTTCTTAAACTACAAACATTATTTCCTTGTAAAGAAATGATAACTCCCCCTCCCCCCCCCCCCCAATTTTCCGTTATTTCTGTTTGGAGTGACAGTGTTTGAAATTGATGATGAGCAGGTGGTAGACTTGTGTATTTCAACAGTTGTGCGGCAAAACGCTGGTGTGCCGCAACACTCTGTTGTGCCGCAGCACGATGGTGTGCCGCAACACGCTGGTGTGCCGCAACACGCTGGTTTTCCGTTATATAATACCACAGCGTATTGCATAGTGAGTGCTTATTAAGTTCACAAATCACCACCCAAAGTGCATGACTACTATAGTAACGTTTTCGTTATTCTACTTCTACGGGTCGAGTTTTGCCAAATGAATACTAACATGTGATGTATCGAAAATTCTGCAGTGACTCTGTCAAACTGTAATGTAGTACTGTTTGCTTCTTGTCGCCCTTATCCCCCCACCCACTCAAAATCATCACCGACCATCGTTTGAGACCACTGACAAACGTTTTGAGACCACGAACATACGTTTTGAGACCACTGACAAACGTTTTGAGACCACTGACCACCGTTTTGAAACCGCGTCACACAGTTTAAGACCATCGACCACCGTTCTGAGACTACCGAACACCGTTTTGAGACCACCAATCACAGTTTAAGACCATCGACCACCGTTCTGAGACTACCGAACACCGTTTTGAGACCACCAATCACAGTTGAAGACCACCGATCACCGTTCTGAGACTACCGAACACCGTTTTGAGACCACCAATCACAGTTGAAGACCACCGATCACCGTTCTGAGACCAGCGAACACAGTAGAAGACCACAGCTATGAGACCATCGAACACAGTTTAAGACCACCGATCAACGTTTTGAGACCACCGAACACAGTTTAAGACCACCGTTATGAGACCTCCGACTTTTCCCGATCGAAAGTACGAAAAAACTGGCTCGTCACAGAATCTAATCCCTAACCTAAATTCGTCACACAAAATCTCGTGTTCATCCCCAGCAATCATGTAACAGTAGTTCAGGCTGTAACATGGCAAAGAAAGGCCGGTGAACAAAAAACTTGCCGTTACAACGAGGACATCTATTGATTCATGCGTGTAGTCGTAGACCGAGCTCCACTCGGATGTAAGTCTGGCTAAGACGATCCCTTGTTTCCTCGTTGTTCACCGAACAAGTAGTCCATTGCATTGTGTACTTAATAGGAAACTTAATGACAGACAGCATTTTATTTCTGTGTGCTAACCAGGGGGTCTCAAATCAATATTGTCTTGGGGGTCACCGGTTACTATCCTGGTCTTGTGCTCCACCTGGTGACCGATTCAATTCATTGTCTTGTGTCTTGTGGTCCACGTGGTGGCCGATTCAATTCTTTTTCTTGTGTCTTGTGGTCCACTTGGTGGCCGATTCAATTCTTTTTCTTGTGTCTTGTGCTCCACTTGGTGGACCGATTCCATTCTTTATCTCGTGTCTTCTGGTCCACTTGGTGGCCGATTCAATTCATTGTCTCGTGTCTTGCGCTCCACTTGGTGGACCGATTCCATTCTTTATCGTGTGTCTTGTACTCCACTTGGTGGACCGATTCAATTATTTATCTTGCATCTTGTGCTCCTCTTTTTCAGCTCCTTCGAAGCCACAATTTAATCCACTCGCTACGTCTTGAGAGTAAACTCTTGCAGCCCTGTGACGTCATCGCACAGTGTGACGCCCTCTTACACGATACCCCCTCCGTTATAGATTTCAATGTTTATTTATTTGTAAATCCTTTCTACTCTTTTTTTTTTTTCGTGCGTTCGTCTGGTGCGCAGAATCTTCGGACGACTAATTGACCCACTTCCTGTCAACGTGTCGAGCCGAAACTTGGCACAGATACACGTTGCCGATGACAACACATCATTTCAAATGTTCAGCCCTCCGCGGGTCCCCACCCTAACCGCCCAATATCAGTTTTTTTTGTGTTTTTTCCTTCAAGGAAGTAAATATGATGCCACTGATGTAACGAAACAAGTGAGATTCTTTAAAAAGAAAATATCGCAAGTCGCAAGTGCGTTTGGTGCGTAATTATTTTCTTTCGTTTCTCTGAAATAGTTGGTGAAATAGTTGGTGAAATAGTTGGTGAAATAAATCTGCGGTGTAAAAGCGGGTGGGTCATTATAAGGTTCAGGGGCTGGGAAAAAAATCTCGATGCCAGCCTTGGGGGTGGGGGCCGCTGATTGGGATTCTTATATACTTACTTTTTTGCATATTTTGTCAAATTTTCAGCGCCCGCCCCTCATTGCTCGATATCAAAATTTTTTAAGGTTTAATTCGAAAAAAAACTTTGTTTTGGTGTGTTCTTTAAATACATTTACACAAAGGGGATAGGGGGGGCGGAACACCTAGAATATATGGAGGTATATAATAAACACCATTTGCAAAAGAGATATGAAGGCGGCTAACATCAACATCTCAAATTGGGAGGACTTGGCGGAGGATCGATCCACATGGCGGGGCATCGTGAAGGAAGGATCACTACGTGCCGAGGAGGTCTACAGGGCGGAAGCAGCTGTGAAGAGAGAGCGCGGAGAAAGGCAAGAAAACACTACTCCGCCGCATTCGTGTGCGGGACATGCACAAGGGACTGCCATTCAAGGATCGGTCTCATTAGCCACACGAAGAGCTGCAACCAGACAAGATAATCTATCGTCTCTCGTAGACGGAAAGATGCCATACCATAATAAATGCAACAAGTGTTGTAATTTCAAGTTTTTGATTATTGCGATGCTTAAATGAACGTGTGGAAACATCTGTGTGTTATTTACTTGCCTGACTTGTGCACGCTTTCAAATCAAGTCTAAGGGTATAGGGTGTAGTATCGGCACCACGCTTGCCACGGTTGGAGATGTTGAGAAAACCTCGCTGGGGGCTGATACCGGGAAGATGTGTATACAACATTACGCCTATCTAGGTCTTTGGAGAACCCGGCTTTCATCTTTAGGGTCTACATCTTTAGGGCGTATATTATTAGGGCTTATAGTTTTAAGGCTTATATTTTGGTGGCTTATATTTTTAGGGTTAATATTTTTAGGACTTATATTTTTAGGGGACATCATTCAAAAACATAGTTGTTGCGTTCAGTTATTAAAACCGCATTAAACCCCTTTGAATTTTGGTCCAGGACATTCAAAGGGGCGCAACTTTGATATGATTTGTTGGTTGTTCTTGCGGATTTTTTTTTTTTTTTTTTTTTTTTTGTGAGAGGGGGCATGGGGGGTTGGTTGGACGGGATTGCACCTTCTACTGTATATATTAACAGTGAAATCCACGGCGGTACAACGCCCCTGGCGTATGTTTAGCAAGATAATATTGGATTATCCCCGATCGTATGCTCATCAAGATAGTCTTGGATTATCCCCCAGACCGTTTCCACTGTGATATCCCCGAGGACAACAGCGCCTCTTGTTTATTATGGCAACAAGCGACTCCAGCATAATCTCTGCATCTGTGTAAATCATTGGGGATAATTTTGTAATTACCGCGCGATAACCGCTGACGATCTGTAATGGATACTGTTGCATAACGGATGGCTGTTGTTATATCAATGAAAGCCATAAATTGTGAAATATGGCTGCGGGGATGGGGGTGAATGGAAAAGGATTTGGGGGGGGGGGGGGGGGAGGGCGGTGCTTGCCGTTTGATATAGAATTTCTACCCTTCATTTAATTCAGCAATATGACCCCAAAAAAAAATGTTTGTGTATTGTTGTGTAACGGTTTTATGGGTGTTGTGTAAATTATATCGTGAACTATGTAATGTTCAGTGCGTATAATGTAATGGTTACTCCGTGCTGCATAATGGATGTACATTTATACGCCATGGTGTGTTGTGTTTAATGGTTACCGTGTGTAACGGCACCTGTGTGTTATGTAATGGTAGCTGCGTGTACTGTAATGGCAACTGTGTTTTATATGAATATAATGGTTACTGTGTGTTATATAATGGTTACTGTGTGTGATATACAGTTACTGTGTTAAATAGTGGTTACCGTGTGTTACATAATGGTTACTGTGTTACTAAAGGGTTAATGTGTGTTACATAATGGTTACTGTGTTACTAAAGGGTTAATGTGTGTTACATAATGGTTACTGTGTTACTGTTGTGGTTACTGTGTGTTATATAATGGTTAATGTGTGTTACATAAGGATTACTGTGTGTTACTTCATGGTTACTGTGTTACATAATGGTTACTGTGTGTTACATAATGGTTACTGTGTATTACATGATGGTTACTGTGTGTTACATAATGGTTACTGTGTTTTACATACTGGTTACTTTGTGTTACATATTGGTTACCGCGTCTTCTGTAGGTATAAACAACATCGTTGTGACTAATTGAAAACGTCTGAACGGGAACGTGTTACTGCTAACTTCCCTAGGTCACCGCTATAAGCCAGGTGACTCGCTTGTGATTTATTGGACGGGGTCAAAAGACCTTCCTCGACTCTCTAAAGAGGAAAAAACAACACTCTGGAGTGGAGCGACTCTAATCAAGGCGACCAGTGAAGTTGAAATACTAAACACATCGAAAATATAATGAGTATTTTCCCCGATTCTTTCATCTGCGTCATGGGCGTAGACGCGACGGATAGATGAACGGCTCAGGAGTTCCCCTCACAGCGTCAGCTTCATGGACGGGACAGTTGTTCTCTGGTACCGCCGTCTGGTGACACACATGTGGAAACTCTTGATCATGGTGAGTCTCGGGAACGTAGATTAGCTGATACTGTTGTGAAGTCTAAATATGAACATTCGTTGATACTGTACTAAAGTCCATTTGTTGATACTGTACTGAAGTCCAAATACGAGCATTAGTTGATAACTGTACTGAATTCCAAATACGAGCATTAGTTGATAACTGTACTGAAGTCCAAATATGAATATTAGTTGATAAATAAATCTATATATATATAAATGAATGTATGTCTGTATGTCTGTTTGTCTCATATGCGCTCCCACACCATTCATGCGATTGCAACAAAACTTTTGTGAGTTGTTGGCCACCTACCTGGACATTTAACTGCGTCATTAAAAAACTTTTCAAATATTTCGTTTTCGGCCGTTGGCCCTTCATTCGTTTTATTTCTTATACGAGCTTTGTAAAAATTATTTCCGTCTGCGCTCCTACACCATTCGTCTGAATGCGCTAAATCTTTGGTAAAATGTTGCAAGAACGCACACAAAGGTTTGTAAATATCTATAACCGTTTTAAAATATTAGCTATATAAATATAATTTCAAACCGTATGCCCTCCTACACCATTCATGTGATTGCAACAAAACGTTTTGAAAGGTTGTCCATAAGGTCGCGCATGTTAATGAGTAATTACAATACTTTTAAAATATTCCATTTTCAGCCGTTGGCCCCAAATTCTTTTTTTTTCTTATATGAGCTTTGTACAAAATAATTTCGCTATGCGCTCCTATACCATTCATCTGAATGCGATAAAACTTTAGTTAGATGTTTTTCCCACGCCCGCAAAGCTTTTTCAATTATTACAACCGTTTAAAATATTCTGTTTTGAGCCAATGGCCCCATGTTCTATTTTTCCAATATGAGCTATATAAATATAACTTCAAACCGTATGCGCTCCTAAACCATTCATGCGATTGCAACAAAACTTTGTTGAAATGGTGTCCATAATGTCGCGCATGTTAATGAGTAATTACAATACTTTAAAAATATTCCGTTTTCAGCCGTTGGTCCCAAATTCTTATTTTTTTCTTATATGAGCTTTGTACAAAATAATTTCGGTATGCGCTCCTATACCATTCATCTGAATGCGATAAAACTTTAGTAAATTGTTTTTCCCACGTCCGCAAAGCTTTTCAAATTATTACAACCTTTCAAAATATTCTGTTTTGAGCCAGGGGCCCTATGTTCTATTTTTCCTATATGAGCTATACAAATAAAATTTCAAACAGAGCTAATGTGTGGATGGATAGATTTTTAATCAAATAAAAATAGAGGCATTAAATTGTGTGTGTGACATAATAAGTAGGTTTCTGAATTAATTACAACACTTTTAAAATAATCCGTTTTTGGCCGTTGGCATTAAATTGCTATTTTTTCTTATATGAGCTTTGTAAAAAATAATATCCGTATGCGTTCCTATACCATTTATCTGAATGCGATACAACTTCAGTAATATGTTTCTCTTTTTTTTAATTTTGTGATATAATAGGTAGGTTTCTGAAGTAATACAACAATTCTACAATATTCCGTTTGTTGCCGGGGGCCTTAATTCTTTGTCCACCCTTATATTATCTATATAATTATCGTATGCATTCCTATACCATTCATCCGATTGCGATAGAAACTTTGGTGAATTGATATGCGCGCTCCCGCAAATGTTTCTAAATTAGAACAACATTTTACAATATTTCGCATGGGACGATGTCCTTAAATTCGTTTTGTTTTCTTTAACTTTAACAAACTTTATCAAAATAATTTCAAACAGAGCTATCAACTCAACTGCCCTTGAACAAATGCCAACAGACATCAATTTGTAGCAAGAGCAGAGAAAACACGTTTTTGCATGTTTAGTGTAGAGAAAAATTTTGTTGTTTTTATAAATAAGCTTGAATTTTGTGACGTATTTTATAATCGGATATAGCTTTGTAAATGTGTTGTGATTTTGAATAGCAATGATGTAGTAATACATCTAATATATAAGAATGATCTATGCTGACCGTAACTCCAAAGAACCGATACGATTTAAATACGTTCCCATTTTTTAAAACAATCATAGTTATCTTCTATTATTTTAAGGAACTCGAATCAATGGTAATGCGAAAAATATATTATATATTCGCTTTAATTTTAATAAAATTTTAAGAATTAATAATTTAAATTACAAATAAATTTGGAGTCACAACTAAGGAACTATTTTAAACATTTTATATGTGGTTGAAAGTTATGAAAATGAATAAAACAAATTATGATCAAAGAATTACACTGTAATCACATTTATTGGGGAAACCAAAACATCTGTTGATTTTAGTGCATTTTTTAAGTACGTTCCAAATATTGCGTAATAAAAGTAAAACTAATTAAATTTGTTCTAAATAATAACGCAAATGACGTCAGAACTCAAATTGTCTATTTATTCAATGCAAAAATTTATGATTTAATAACCGCGCGTAATAAAATTGATAATGTATTTCCCCCTTCCTAAAAGTAAAATTAATAAATATAATAGATTGCTGCTACAATTTAAAAAATGAAATACAATTTTTGCTTTTTATTTTTAACGTTTAATAAATTTTTACTTTTATTCTTTCCAAAAATATACATTTATGAAATTTATAAATAAGGAAAAAAAAACACAACCTAACCTTTAAATATACTTTTAATACGAAAATGCCTTTTAATGCAATCAGTGCAGCGAAACTACATATCTAAATAGCATCCACTAATGCACTTATCACTCATTTAAATAAGAACAAAGCATTTGAAATGCAAAAAAAAATTGTTTTTGCGTAAGTAAGTGGATTACAATCCCGTGGATGATTTTATTAATTTCTTTAAAACTCTGTTTGGGGGAGGGGGAAGGTGTAATTCAATAGTTTAATTTGCACATGGCAGCAGACTATACGTCTCAAAATGAATTTGACAAATAATTTGCCTTCTTAGGTACATATATATGGGGGTTAGGAAATAGGGTGTGTACAATTTTATATCCTTAATTCCAATGATATTACTGTTGTGAAAAATAGATGCTATATTCCCATTTTACGAATTAAGAATATCAATGACGTTAACACAACTTAAGTACATTTACAAAATTATATCCATGAATATCAAAACCCATTCATTTTACAAGGAATTACCAGTTTTGGACCGGGGCCCTATAGTAGTTTTTCTTTCTAATATGAGCTATTTAAATATAATTTCCGTATGAGTTCCTATACTATTCATCTGAATGCGATAAACTTTCAGTGAGTTGTTGTGTGCAGGCCCGCAATAGGTTTCTAAAGAAGTGCAAATATTTTACAATATTCCGCTTTGTGCCGTGGGCCTTAAATTCTTTTTTTTTTCTTATATGAGCTATGTAAATATAACGTCAAGCAGAGCTATTGCATAAGTGGGTGGAATTACATTAAATATAAACTGTGACATTTCATTTTGTATATGTGACTTAATAAATAGGTTCCTGATTTAGTACAAATATTTCAAAATATTACTTTTGGGGCCGGGGCCCAAAATTTGTTTATATGTAATAAATGAGCCATATAAATATAATTTCAAACATAGCTATTGCATGGGGGGATCAATCGCTATAAGTTTTGGGACTAAATTTGGAAAATCCATGCTTCCCACACGGACAGCTGCGTGTGGTCTGCTGACACTTCTTAAAACCTTCTAATTAATTCGAATACGCACCAGACGGTTAAAAAAAGTGGTTATTAGAAGAACTTACAAAAAAATTATTAAAACACAGACACTTTATTTCGATGAATGGCATTGCAACGCATGCCGGGTACTCGCTAGTTGATCAATAAATTATGATTATAGGTCACTAATCGATTGGTATTGATTTTTTTCGAATGTTGTGACTGAAATATTGTGATCTTTATTGATTATTGCCAGCGAGTTACGGCAAAAACGATTATTTAATACCGGTTCCTTATTGGATTCTGGTTACTAAATAATTTTCTACAGCCTTCCTACCACCATTATCTCGTTAATCTCCATACGTCGTCCGACTTTTTCTCTTATTTTCTCTCATGACCTAACTTTCAAAGTCCTCGTGCGCATGTTAAACGTGCGTTCAAAGAATGTTGATGTTAATTTCTAACTAAGAAATCACGTTTATTCCCCGTTATTTAAATGGAGTTTTGTCTTCAGTTTTATTTTTTAACCTACTGCTGGGTGTCTTCAGCTACTGCTGGGTGTCTTCTTCTATATATTAAAGGACCACGGTCAATTTATTGATCATTCTGGCCCCTATGCATGTAGATGGGATTTGCAATATTTCTGTGTGCCTGGTGTTGAAGATCAACAGAATATTTCACTGGTTGAAAAGGCTACTCAGCGGGGGTTGGAAGGCCTGAGGCAATAGACGCAAATATGTCAAGTGTTGTCGCCTCAACTGCTCCTTTTGGAAGCTTGTTCCAGTCCCTGATTGTCTTTGGCAGGAATGAGCAGTTCCTGTACTGGATTCTTGCTGGGATGAGCCAGAACTGCCTGTCATGGCCCCGTCGCTGTCTGTTTGGGAGAGGGACGAGTTTCTGTTTAATACTTGAGCAGTGGACCAGCCCATTATTTATCTTATACATCATGGAGAGCCTGGATAGTCGCCGTCGTTCATAGAATTGTGATCAGCCCAGTGTTTCCAGCATGTTACCAACACTAGAGGTATTCCTGTAGCGGTTCAGGACAAAGCATGCTGCTCGTCGCAGGACCGCCTCCAACTTGTCGATGCTCTTCTGTGTAAATGGGTCCCAGACTGAAGATGCGTAATCTAAAAGCGGCCGGACAAAGGCTTTATGTGCTCTTTCTTTCACACTGGAGATGTCTATCTTTATAGATTACGCCTTAAGAACCCCAGGGTCTTATTTGCCTGGTTGCACACATTGTTAATATGATCGTCCCAGCGGACATCTCTTAGAATGGTAATACCGAGGTACTTACGCAATAAACTGGCTTTAAATATATGGTCTTCAGCTACACCTGGGTGTCTTTACCTACTGCTGGGTATCTCCACCTTCTGCAGGGTGTCTTCATTAACTTCTAGGTGTCTTCACCTACTGCTGGGTGTCTTTTTATTCGTCCATTAGACTCAGTTCGACATGACTCACTGTGTAGAGTAGGATTTATACATTACACAGTATATATAAACACCAGTACATCTCCAGTAGACACAGGTCATATATACTTTTGTACATCTCCCGTATACACAGGTTATTTATGTGTCCTTTACTGTTAATAACGCCGTTATACACGACATAAGTACATCTACTGAATACATAGATCATATATACTTGCGTACATCTACTGAATACATAGGACATACATACTTGTGTACATCTACTGATTACATAGGTCATGTATACGTGTGTATATTTACTGAATACATAGGTCTTATATACTTGTGTACATCTACTGAATACATAGGTCATGTATACTTGTGTACATTTACTGAATACATAGGTCATTTATACTTTTGCACATTTACCGAATACTTAGGTCATATATACTTGTGTACATTTACATTTACTATACAGCCGTTGTACATATGTCTTTATCGAATGTATACAATTCCTATTTATGAGTATATAAATATAATGCTTTTCGTCCAATTATATATCATATGAGTACCGGAATACCGTAGGCCAGGGGGCACCAAACCCTTTTCACGGCGGGCCGAATAACGGGAAAAATATGACGAGCGCGGAACGGATAATCCTTCTGTACAATAATTTCAAGCCAGAACGAAAACTCTGGGGAAAAAAGACGAAAAGCTGAGTTTAGTATTCCATGTTAATCATGGCTGAGTGGCTTGAATGCTACAAACAAACACATTGACGTTAGCAAAAAGATAATTACATCAGACCTAGTGCGCACATATCCGAATCTCACTAACTAAGCAGCAACAAAGGTTAGTGAGATTTGTGAAACTGCCGTTTGGCTTTCAAGATAACATTAATGTTTGGTTTGGAATTGCTGCATCCAGGCAAAAGAATTGTTTTCAAATGTTCATCAATCCCTCTCGTTCGATTTTTTGACGTCACAAAGTTTTTTTTTGTAAATGTTTTGTAAAAGTCGCAGACATTAATTGTTCCATGCATGCTGCAAACGGATGCCAACTTTTCCGTTATCTGAAAGTCCAAATTGACACCACACATAAACACGAGAAGTTGTGAGAGATCAGTAGACTCACCCAGTGCCAGAGAATACCACATCAAGTTCCTAGCTTTCTCACGTATCTGTAGCACTATGTTCCCTCCAAATTCTTCTGTTATTCGCACAACTGAACTTTATTAAGGGCTGTTAGTTCCAACCGCGGCGACTATGATTTAAATGTCCCCGTACGTTTCCAACACTTCTATTTCTTTCCCCCATTTACTACCCAGTTTGTGGTAGTTATCAGACTATAATATATGTGCGGGAATATGCTTAATGGAAATTCATTCTTAATTTATTTTATTTTTTTAAACCATCTTTTTCTTTAAAAAAAACAACAACCTCGGGTTACTTGGTAGTTGTTTTTTTTACATGATGTCATCATTTGTTAATTAATTCGTACTTAAATACATCTTGTTTTATGCTGATCTGAGCTCGAGTTTGAACCACATTAAATTTCACCAGTAACTTTATTTTTACCAGTGATAGACTGTGATAGCGTGATCTGTACGTCCACTCAGTATAAAATAATATCAATAACAAATACGCGTCTGCAAAACAAAGTGACCGCAGATTTTATTAGAAACGTCGGTCATCTACTTTTAGTAGTTAATTTTTTTTTTGGAGCCAGCTTAACTCGATCACTCTAGGAACTGCGATGCCAGTAGTTATTGTATTGATTTTACATACTGTACGTTTATTTATTTACTATTAAGATACCGTATTGTACGATTTTGAGACGACATTGTACGATTTTAGCATTTCGATGGGTAAACAGGGCTGTAATAAGAAAGAAAATATAGATACAATAATTTAAAAATGAACATGGTAAATTAAGGCGCATAGCGGCCAGAAGGTCTCCGCGTGTGTGAAGATCTCTTAGTATTCTAAACATAATATTTAAATGTATATTGTATCACAACGTCACGTGTTCCATACGTTTTATCAAGCAAGTTCAAGTACCGCCGGCGGGCCGGATGAACTGGCCTCGCGGGCCGTAGTTCGGTAACCCCTGCCGTAGGGTGCTCGAACACAAAGTTAAGAGTTTCATATCATTCTGTTTTACGGGAATGTGAGCACACCTCCCTCCACCAAAACTGCACTCCTACCTCCCGCGAACCCGCACTCCCTCCTCCCCAACACCCGAACTCCTCTCTCCCCCGAACCCGCACTTCTCCCTCCCCAACAACCAAACTCCTCCCTCCCCCAAACCCTCACTCCTCCTTCCCCAACATCTGCACTTCTCCCTCCCCAAACCCGAACTTCTCCCTCCCCCCAAACCCGCACTCCTCCCTCCTCCAAACCCGCACTCCTCCCTCCCCCAAACCCGCACTCTTCCCTCCCCCAAACCCGCAATCCTCCCTCCCCTAAAACCCGCACTCCTCCCTCCCCTAAAACCCGCAATCCTCCCTCCCCTAAAACCCGCACTCCTCCCCCCCCAAACCTTCTCTCTTCCCTCCCCCCACCCGAACTTCTTCCTCCCCCAAATCGAACTCCTACCCGAAGTGACTCACGAGTTCCATGTTAGACCCTCCTACTAACATTTCGGGCGTGATAAAGGACGCCCATCTCCTGCTCCATTATTTATGACTGGCGTGCAGGGTGTCCAGGAGTTCCTGGCGTGCATTTCTGACACCCTGTCGGTTGGCATAATGGCATCATGTACATAATTAATGTCCTCGCGTCACGGCGACGCTCAGTGAACTGACAGATCTACCCCCTCCCTACCACAAAGCCAGTGTCAAAGACAGTGACAATACTTCCAATGGCCGGTTTCTATTCTTTAGTCCTAATGTTCCGTGGTCAATACTCAAACACTACTTTCGGTAGCTACTGTAGTCAAAAACTACTTTCGGTAGCTACTGTAGTCAAACACTACTTTCGGTAGCTACTGTAGTCAAACACTACTTTCGGTAGCTACTGTAGTCAAACACTACTTTCGGTAGCTACTGTAGTCAAACACTACTTTCGGTGGCTGCTGTAGTCAAACACTACCTATAACAATACTCAATCCCTAACTGAAATTATACTCATTCCCTACTTGTAATGATACTCACTCCTTACTTATAAGGATACTCACTCCCTACCAATAACGATACTCGCTACATGTAACGATATTCACCTATAAATAATGCATTATGTAGTTTTACGATATCGTATAGTGCGTTCAAAAACAATTTTGTGTGTGTGTGTGTGTGTGTGTGCACAAGTGTCATGAAATCGGTAATAAAGATTTACTGTCAATAAAATGTGTCCATCAATAAATCACCCTGCACATAAAAATCATACAATATTTTTTTCCATTTGTTCTCAAAATGTTTTTTTTTGTTTTTAGTTAATTTTAAAAAAAAATATTTTACGCTTTAATGAACTTTAAATACTTTAATGTCAGTGCACGCTCATGTGCACATTCATTTTTATTCAGAATTTGTAATGCACTTGATCGCATCAAATATGTTTGTTACATCAAATCGTACACCCAACCTTTATTCTGGAAACAAAGGGGCATCTAAGTGAGACGTGAGAACCATACTAGGAGCCCATAGAAAGCCTTGTAGTATTAAACCATAGGAAATTGGACGCTTCGCCCACTTGCCCCCCCCCCCCAAACCCCCATTTCAGGAAACCCCACACATCTTTTGTGACGTCCAAATTCTATTCAGCTTCTGAATGCTTTCTGGCAAACTTAATTCCAAGTCGTAGTGACGCTGCCGAGTTGTTGATGAAAAAATGACCTTCACCTTGCACCAGCTTGCGACGGAGTCTTGGGGGGCCAGGGTTCTGTGAGGTCTCAACGACTCTTCGGCGATATTTCGTAAAGCTACCTCACTATACTAAAGTCTACAGTACATCGACATCGAGAACCTTGTATATATATTCACGAGAGACACTTGCTCACAATTTATAGATGCCTCGCGTGCTTCTCTGCGTATACATTAAATTTAGGTGTACATGTACAAGACATCTTAAGGCACTGCCAATGAAGGATCAAACTTCGCATCTTTAGAGTCTACCCTGATGTTCTCAATAAAATAGTCATCACATTTCTTGTAAATTGTATTTTAATTGTTATAATCTCTTTATAGTGAGCTGATGTAAGTTATATAAATAACCTCTACTTCAACATATTGTAAAATGTTTATTGATACAGAGATAGTAGTGCAGTAGGCCATATCTCAATGCATACATAATAATAATAATAATAAAGTTTATTTGAAAAATCACGCTTCATCCCCAAATGCTCGAAGCGCGTTACAAAGTCAAATCTAGGAGATTGATTGATTAATTGGAATACTTATATAGCGCTCATTCCATAGCATGCTCACGGCGCTCCGCTGTTCGATGTTCGATGTTCGAGAGGTCTCACTGCTGCCAGTTAGGCGCATGTGAACTCCATCTCCCCATCTCCGGGTTTGAATTCAGAGTTGCCTTCTCTTAGATGGGTTGCCGTCCAAGGTTAACGAGTCCCATCCACCCGGGGTTCTGGTGGTGTTTTTTGCTTGACTGGGCTTTGGCGGGTATTGACCATTAGCTTGAGATTTGCTCAGTTCAGACCACTCGGCCACCCAGCACCCAATACATGATGTAAAGGAATGGAAACTTTTTTTTTTTTTTCGATATTAGCCTAGTCCTAGTTCTGTACCAACAACGTCCGAACTCTGCTCTCCATATCCACTTATGAGAACAGCGGCATGTAGCGCATCCTCCCTTGACCAGCAAGGTCATCAAACCCTGGCAAAGAAAGATGGGAAGAGTGACGTCCATCTCCGCCTCGGCCGCTCTTGTTGTTCCGCCCTTGCGTTCCTCGGTCATGTTTCTCCTCCCATGTTTTCACGAGTTCTTTTGCTGCTCCGCGCAATTCAGTTAGCGCGGGGGTGGGGGGGGGGTATACAGAAGATCGGGGATTCTCAGCCCGTGGGTTGACTGGACGCCTTGAAAGCTTTTGGTTGTAAGTACACGGGGCATTACCCTGGATTTTTTTTTTTTTGTTACTTTTTTTAAGACATCATTCTTCATTTTAGTATAATAGTAAAGTAACATATCGGCTACCTCGTATTTTGCGTCCTTACTCGTTCATGGCTTTTCTCCAAGAAAACGATCGCAAATTTTTCGCTTTTTCGAGGTATTGTGGCGGGTATCGCAATGGTGGTATGGAATCTATGTATATGCTATTTTTATTTGATATATTTTGGCGGTAAAATAAGCTTTATCTAGCCTTTAAAAAAATGAAAATATTATAAATATACCTTGAATTAAAACAGTGGGGAGGTTTATTAAGCGGGAAAATATATAAATCCTAATTCGCGGTATTTCGCATTTCGCAAGGTGGAAAGGGAGGGGGGGTCTCGAAATGTAACCCCTCAAATATTCGAGGAGTTACTGTATTTCACACAATTCCAAAGAAAAACTCAAGTTATTGTGCTAGTCCAGTGGTCGGCAAACTCATTAGTCAAAAGAGCCAATAAAGCAGCACTTAGGTCAAAAAAGCCGCAATCGGTTCGCGAGCCGCGGTTTGCCGACCCCTGAGCTAGTCGGGGACTGGACTGGAAATTGAAAAATCAAGGTTCCAGGTCCTGCTCGATCGGACTGGTGGGAAATTAAAACTCAAAATGAAATTTTGAAATTCAAATCAAAAGTTGAAACAGTGAATGAAAGTTGGAATCTCAAATCAAAAGTTGTAACAGTAAATGAAATTTGGAAACTCAAATCAAAAGTTGTAACAGTAAATGAAAGTTGGAAACTCAAATAAAAAGTTGTAACAGTGAATGAAAGCTGGAAACTCAAATCAAAAGTTGTAACAAGGAATGAAAGATGGAAACTCAAATCAAAAGTTATAACAGTGAATGAAAGCTGGAAACTCAAATCAAAAGTTGTTGCAATGAATGAAAGCTGGAAACTCAAATCAAAAGTTGTAACAGTGAAGGAAAGCGTGAAACTCAAATCAAAAGTTGTAACAATGAATGAAAGCTGGAAACTCAAATCAAAAGTTGTAACAGTGAGTGAAAGCTGGAAACTCAAATAAAAGTTGTAACAGTAAATGAATGTTGGAAACTCAAATAAAAAGTTGTAACAGTGAATGAAAGCTGGAAGCTCAAATCAAAAGTTGTAACAGTAAATGAATGTTGGAAACTCAAATCAAAAGTTGTAACAAGGAATGAAAGTTGGAAACTCAAATCAAAAGTTGTAAAACTTAAATGAAAACTCAAAGTGTCGACGTTGTACATTTTTTATGGCGTCATCAAACTTTGATTAATTAGCTTGAAGGCTGTAATTCATTGTTGCCACCAAACGTCATGAAGGTTAGGCTAAAATTGTTTGAGAAGTCATGGACCGTTTGTGTTTTATCTTCGATAGCTAACATTATATGTTGAAATTATGAACGTTCCTCTACTCCAGGAGTTGGCAAACTACGGTCCTCTGTTAAAAAAATCTCCGCTCCTAGTTTCCGAAACTGAACAAAACAAAGAGGGTGAACTCTTGAGGGCTCAAATCTGCAAAGGGGAGTTGCCACTTTGTGCGTGTGTGTGATATTACGGACCGTTATAATTGGAGAATATAATCTCTTAATTTTAGACTATGGCTCGTTTAGAAACAGTCCATAATAAAGGACGATACCAACGTTTAAAAATAATAACAAATACAACGACCATCAAGGCCAGAGCTAATTACAATTAATAACCTTTTTTTAATGTGTGAACTTCAATTAAATAATAACAGCAAGAGAAATATTATTAAAATTATAAACTTACAGATTTGCTGGTACCGGTACTGTATGTAAAAATACAATGAGCACAAAATTGTACGAGGAAATGAAAATCTCTACACACAACAAAGTATAATGACACACAGCATGCCTCGTAATCAAGGAAAGGAAAATCTCTCTTCCTCTCTATCGGTCAGCCCTTTTTATAGGCATTTCCTACCAAGGTCTCTCGAACCACCTAACACATTGTTTTGCCTTCCCGTTTTATCCAGAATCTTCTATTATTTTCGACAGTTCTCCTGACTAGAATTTATGTTGTAAACAAGGTTTTTCTAGCCACACTTCAAAGGCGGTCACGAGAGTTCACGAGGGGTCATGCACGTTGGACGCGAGATAGATGTGCTAAGAGCACGTCATCCTTCATAACATTGAATTTGGCACTTTGTGTGTGTGTGAAGGTATTCTGGTGCCCATGTTCGTTAGACCTTTAAAAACTAAGTTGAGCAATGCACGTGAGTCCAGCAGAGTAAGACGTTTAATGGACGTCTGCAATCGTCCGTCGTTCAGTCCTGACTTTCGTCCATGCGTGGGAGTGGACTCACGGAACTAAAGGAACATTAATGTTTTCGGTTGTACAGCGCCACTTGAAAGCCACGATGTTACTAGGAAACATCGCCAGTGTTTTCAAATAGGGGTTCAACCCTGGTCCGCGCAACAATGATGCAAGGCCGATGTTGTAACAAAGAAATATACCAAGAGGTGTAGCTGTGAAGTATGGCCGACGTAATATGGAAACATTGTCAGCGTTGCAATAATGTAATAATCTGTCCGATGTTATAAAGAAAAGGTTTTAAAAAATATAACCGATGTCTTACACTGAAATATAACCGATACGTTACACTGAAATATAACCGATGTCGTTAAAATGAAATATAACCGATGTTGTCTCGGTAAGAGTTATTTATGTGTGCCAAAGTTTTGAGTTAATGGAGTAATTTTCCCGTGGGTGATTGCTTTTAGGCTGTCCTCCGTGTGACGACCTGTGTGGGGGGTGGGGGTGGGGTGGAGGTGAGGTCCTCTACAAGAGCATCATCGGTTTAATGAAAATACCGGTTTAATGAAAATACCGGTTTAATGAAGACAACATTTTAACGAAGATACCGCTTTAATGGAGATCCCGGTTTAATGAAGATACAGATTTAATGAAGATACCTGTTTAATGAAGACAGCGGTTTAATGAAGATACCGGTTTAATGAAGATACCGGTTTAATGAAGATACCGGTTTAATGAAGATACCGGTTTAATGTAGATACCGGTTTAATTAAGACAGCGGTTTAATGAAGATACCGGTTTAATGAAGACAGCGGTTTAATGAAGATACCGGTTTAAATGAAGATACCGGTTCACTGTCCTTCAATCAAATCCCTCCATAACAAAAGACACTCTCAGATCCTTCTTCCCCACCTTTGTCACTGTATCATTTTCCCCCATTATTATTTATTCGACTCTTCTATCCCAAATATCCTTCTTCCTATCTTCAAAATACCCCCCTCCTATTCCAAAAAATAATATGTTCCTATCCCAATTATCTCTCAAATACCCCCTTCATATCCCCGATTCCTCCCCTTCCTAATCCCCAATATAAACCCCTTTCACCCCCGATAAATCCCCCTCTCTCCTAAATCAAAATGACACGTCTGACACCAAGGGAGAGGAATCTTTATAACTGAAGAGTGCTCGCCCCTAGAGGGCACATATGTAACGCTCTCCTTCTATCCCTGCCCCATTAGTTCCACGGAATTGCTTTTTGTGCTGTTGTCCAATAACTCTTGCGTCATAGGCCCAAATCTGATTATTTGGGGGTAGGGGGGGAGAGAGAAAAAAATGTGTTTTTGATATGTGATCTTCCCATGACAGGGTAAAGATGTTGAATAATGGACAACCGTGATGTCACTTCCGTGACCTTCTTAAATGACGTGGCACGGATGTGTGGTGAAATGCTAGCGTTAATGTCGCCACTTCCTTTTCCGTCAGATGATATGATGTCCGTCAGAGGATATGATGTCCGTCATTGTGATGTCCGTCAGATGATATGATGTCCGTCATTATGATGTCCGTCAGATGATATGATGTCCGTCAGATGATATGATGTCCGTCAGATGATATGATGTCCGTCAGATGATATGATGTCCGTCAGATGATATATATGATGTCCTTCAGATGATATGATTTCCGTCAGATGATATGATGACCATCAGATGATATGATGTCCGTCAGATGATATGATGTCCGTCAGATGATATGATGACCATCAGATGATATGATGACAGTCAGATGATATGATGTCCGTCAGATGATATGATGTCCTGCAGATGATATGATTTCCGTCAGAGGATATGATGTCCGTCAGATGATATGATGTCCGTCAGATGATATGATGTCCGTCATTATGATGTCCGTCAGATGATATGATGTTTTTCAGATGATATGATGTCCTTCAGATGATATGATGTCCTTCAGATGATATGATGTCCTTCAGATGATATGATGTCCGTCATTATGATGTCCGTCAGATGATATGATGTTTTTCAGATGATATGATGTCCTTCAGATGATATGATGTCCTTCAGATGATATGATGTCCTTCAGATGATATGATGTCCGTCATTATGATGTCCGTCAGATGATATGATGTCCGTCAGATGATATGATGTCCGTCAGATGATATGATGTCCGTCAGATGATATGATGTCCGTCAGATGATATGATGCTTTTGATCATTTGAATGAGATTTGCAGCCCGGGAGGGTTGGTGGGGGGTCGTTTATAAATATCTCTAGCATTACTGTGTTATTAGCTTATTTATTATATGCTTAAGAATTTTGAGGCCAAGAGGCTGAGCAGTGATGAGGTGAAGCGACGCCCTGGTAGGCCTGAAAGTGGCGCCCTGGTAAGCATGAAATTGGCGGCCTGGTAGGCCTGAAATTGGCGGCCTGGTAGGCCTGAATTTGGCGCCCTGGTAGGCCTGAAACTGGCGCCCTGGTAAGCCTGAAATTGGCGGCCTGGTAAGCCTGAAATTGACGCCCACCTCTTAGATGAACAAAAAACTGCCGGCGGGACGAACATGCGCAAGGGCGATTCTGAGACCTCTTGATGTTGGCGCCCGAGGCGAGTGCCCCATTCGCCCCGCCCCCCCCCCCCCCCCACGTCGCGCGGCCCTGCCAAGAGGACCATCTTTTAACGTAAAAAACCCTGACATAGTCACTAAGGTAACTTATTGGGACCTACTTGTGACTTCAACATAATCTGCTTTAAAAGTGGAAAACCATTTTATGGCATTTTAGTCATGTCTTGTCATTCATTGGTTCATGTCTTGTCATTCATTGGTTCATGTCTTGTCATTCATTGGTTCATGTCCTGTCATTCATTGGTTCATGTCCTGTCATTCATTGGTTCATGTCTTGTCATTCATTGGTTCATGTCCTGTCATTCATTGGTTCATGTCCTGTCATTCATTGGTTCATGTCCTGTCATTCATTGGTTCATGTCTTGTCATTCATTGGTTCATGTCCTGTCATTCATTGGTTCATGTCCTGTCATTCATTGGTTCATGTCCTGTCATTCATTGGTTCATGTCTTGTCATTCATTGGTTCATGTCCTGTCATTCATTGGTTCATGTCCTGTCATTCATTGGTTCATGTCCTGTCATTCATTGGTTCATGTCTTGTCATTCATTGGTTCATGTCTTGTCATTCATTGGTTCGGTTTTCTGGCATTTCATCATGTCGTGTCATCCATTTGTTCAGTTCTGGTGCGCCGATTGGTGCTGGGGGCAAGGGCTCAAGGCACGTCACTATTGTGTATCAGCTGTGTCTGTTGGAGCCGTCTGCTGGGTCATTTGTTTAGTTACCTGGACTGCATCATTCCTCATATTGAGTGTCTATTCACTTTTGCTTTGTTGCTATTCGTGTAACAGAGGTGCTACCTGAATATGATAATTGAGTACTTTTATAACGCTTGTGTCCATGCTATTTTAGCATGATCACAGCGCTGCTATGTCCTAAAATCTATTTAATGAAGGAAAATCTTTAAATGGTTCTTAAATGACTTTTGATCATTTTCAAAGTCCCTCCAAGATTTTGAGTCAAACTGTTCCACAATGTAAGCGCAATAGCTTCAAATTTCAATAGCATGCAAGCCCCCCCCCCCCTTACGCTTTGTAGGAGTTATATGTATATATATATATATATATATTTGCATATATATTAGAAAGAGATCAAGATAATTCTAATTTAAAAAGTTTGGATTATGGCATTCCCCATCTCTTAGCGTGATTTAAGAAACACCGAAAGCTTAAAATCGGTTACCCTTCTGCTACATAAAGACTATAGCAACACATTCAGAGTCTATTTCCCACATGCTCGGTATCCTCTAATTCGTTTTCCACTCTTGAACTGGTCGATAATCTCTTGATTGGATCAATAATCTCTTGTATTTGTCAATAATCTCTTGTACCGATCAATAATTTCTTGCATTTGTCAATAATTTCTTGTATGAGTCCATAATCTCTTTAACTGTTAAAATCTCTTGTCAATAATCTCTTGTATTGGTCAATTATCTCTTATACTGGTTAATAATCTCTTGCTGGGTGGCCGAGTGGTCTAGACTGAGCAAATTTAAAGATGATGGTCTGGTGTTCATTCCTCACCCAAGCCCAGTCAAGCAAAAACACCACCAGCAACCCGGGTGGATGAGACTCGTTAACCTTGGACGGCAACTCATCTAAGAGAAGGCAACTCTGAATTCAAACCCGGAGAGGGAGTCCCGAAAGGCGAATAACATTGATACAATGAAACATTCCGACAACTTCTGCGACGCCCCTGGTGCCAAGCTGTATCATCCACATGATGTTCCCTTGGGGTTATCCAGCGGCGCGATTTGCTATTGGGAACCAGCTTATAATCCTGCGAATTCCACACCATCGTCACCTTGTGACGGACGTATGCCAGCAAAATCTCTTGTACTGATCAATAATATCTTTTATTGGTCAATAATCTATTGCAGGGAAGGGCAAACTACGGCCCGCGAAGGCATTTAGAAATTTAAAAAAAAAATATATTTTGTTTTTAAGTTATTTTGTTGAATTTTACAGAATGTATGATTCTAAAAACATTTTTGATCAAATTTCTTTCTAATTTTCTGTTATTTTAAACAGTCCTCGACTTTTGTCATGTAATGCTAAAATGCGAAATTACCGATTTTAATATAGAGACATGTTTAACGACGTGTAACAATTGTATATAATATACCTGCGGCCCCCCAATAGGTTTACCTTTGTTAATACGGCCCTCCACACAAAAAGTTTACCCACTCCTGATCAATTGTATTGATAAATAATCTCTTGTACTTGTCAATAATCTCTTGTATTTGTCAATAATCTCTCGTACTGTTAAAGGTCTCTCGAACCACCTAACACATTGTTTTGCCTTCCCGTTTTATCCAGAATCTTCTATTATTTTCGACAGTTCTCCTGACTAGAATTTATGTTGTAAACAAGGTTTTTCTAGCCACACTTCAAAGGCGGTCACGAGAGTTCACGAGGGGTCATGCACGTTGGACGCGAGATAGATGTGCTAAGAGCACGTCATCCTTCATAACATTGAATTTGGCACTTTGTGTGTGTGTGAAGGTATTCTGGTGCCCATGTTCGTTAGACCTTTAAAAACTAAGTTGAGCAATGCACGTGAGTCCAGCAGAGTAAGACGTTTAATGGACGTCTGCAATCGTCCGTCGTTCAGTCCTGACTTTCGTCCATGCGTGGGAGTGGACTCACGGAACTAAAGGAACATTAATGTTTTCGGTTGTACAGCGCCACTTGAAAGCCACGATGTTACTAGGAAACATCGCCAGTGTTTTCAAATAGGGGTTCAACCCTGGTCCGCGCAACAATGATGCAAGGCCGATGTTGTAACAAAGAAATATACCAAGAGGTGTAGCTGTGAAGTATGGCCGACGTAATATGGAAACATTGTCAGCGTTGCAATAATGTAATAATCTGTCCGATGTTATAAAGAAAAGGTTTTAAAAAATATAACCGATGTCTTACACTGAAATATAACCGATACGTTACACTGAAATATAACCGATGTCGTTAAAATGAAATATAACCGATGTTGTCTCGGTAAGAGTTATTTATGTGTGCCAAAGTTTTGAGTTAATGGAGTAATTTTCCCGTGGGTGATTGCTTTTAGGCTGTCCTCCGTGTGACGACCTGTGTGGGGGGTGGGGGTGGGGTGGAGGTGAGGTCCTCTACAAGAGCATCATCGGTTTAATGAAAATACCGGTTTAATGAAAATACCGGTTTAATGAAGACAACATTTTAACGAAGATACCGCTTTAATGGAGATCCCGGTTTAATGAAGATACAGATTTAATGAAGATACCTGTTTAATGAAGACAGCGGTTTAATGAAGATACCGGTTTAATGAAGATACCGGTTTAATGAAGATACCGGTTTAATGAAGATACCGGTTTAATGTAGATACCGGTTTAATTAAGACAGCGGTTTAATGAAGATACCGGTTTAATGAAGACAGCGGTTTAATGAAGATACCGGTTTAAATGAAGATACCGGTTCACTGTCCTTCAATCAAATCCCTCCATAACAAAAGACACTCTCAGATCCTTCTTCCCCACCTTTGTCACTGTATCATTTTCCCCCATTATTATTTATTCGACTCTTCTATCCCAAATATCCTTCTTCCTATCTTCAAAATACCCCCCTCCTATTCCAAAAAATAATATGTTCCTATCCCAATTATCTCTCAAATACCCCCTTCATATCCCCGATTCCTCCCCTTCCTAATCCCCAATATAAACCCCTTTCACCCCCGATAAATCCCCCTCTCTCCTAAATCAAAATGACACGTCTGACACCAAGGGAGAGGAATCTTTATAACTGAAGAGTGCTCGCCCCTAGAGGGCACATATGTAACGCTCTCCTTCTATCCCTGCCCCATTAGTTCCACGGAATTGCTTTTTGTGCTGTTGTCCAATAACTCTTGCGTCATAGGCCCAAATCTGATTATTTGGGGGTAGGGGGGGAGAGAGAAAAAAATGTGTTTTTGATATGTGATCTTCCCATGACAGGGTAAAGATGTTGAATAATGGACAACCGTGATGTCACTTCCGTGACCTTCTTAAATGACGTGGCACGGATGTGTGGTGAAATGCTAGCGTTAATGTCGCCACTTCCTTTTCCGTCAGATGATATGATGTCCGTCAGAGGATATGATGTCCGTCATTGTGATGTCCGTCAGATGATATGATGTCCGTCATTATGATGTCCGTCAGATGATATGATGTCCGTCAGATGATATGATGTCCGTCAGATGATATGATGTCCGTCAGATGATATGATGTCCGTCAGATGATATGATGTCCGTCAGATGATATATATGATGTCCTTCAGATGATATGATTTCCGTCAGATGATATGATGACCATCAGATGATATGATGTCCGTCAGATGATATGATGTCCGTCAGATGATATGATGACCATCAGATGATATGATGACAGTCAGATGATATGATGTCCGTCAGATGATATGATGTCCTGCAGATGATATGATTTCCGTCAGAGGATATGATGTCCGTCAGATGATATGATGTCCGTCAGATGATATGATGTCCGTCATTATGATGTCCGTCAGATGATATGATGTTTTTCAGATGATATGATGTCCTTCAGATGATATGATGTCCTTCAGATGATATGATGTCCTTCAGATGATATGATGTCCGTCATTATGATGTCCGTCAGATGATATGATGTCCGTCAGATGATATGATGTCCGTCAGATGATATGATGTCCGTCAGATGATATGATGTCCGTCAGATGATATGATGCTTTTGATCATTTGAATGAGATTTGCAGCCCGGGAGGGTTGGTGGGGGGTCGTTTATAAATATCTCTAGCATTACTGTGTTATTAGCTTATTTATTATATGCTTAAGAATTTTGAGGCCAAGAGGCTGAGCAGTGATGAGGTGAAGCGACGCCCTGGTAGGCCTGAAAGTGGCGCCCTGGTAAGCATGAAATTGGCGGCCTGGTAGGCCTGAAATTGGCGGCCTGGTAGGCCTGAATTTGGCGCCCTGGTAGGCCTGAAACTGGCGCCCTGGTAAGCCTGAAATTGGCGGCCTGGTAAGCCTGAAATTGACGCCCACCTCTTAGATGAACAAAAAACTGCCGGCGGGACGAACATGCGCAAGGGCGATTCTGAGACCTCTTGATGTTGGCGCCCGAGGCGAGTGCCCCATTCGCCCCGCCCCCCCCCCCCCCCACGTCGCGCGGCCCTGCCAAGAGGACCATCTTTTAACGTAAAAAACCCTGACATAGTCACTAAGGTAACTTATTGGGACCTACTTGTGACTTCAACATAATCTGCTTTAAAAGTGGAAAACCATTTTATGGCATTTTAGTCATGTCTTGTCATTCATTGGTTCATGTCTTGTCATTCATTGGTTCATGTCTTGTCATTCATTGGTTCATGTCCTGTCATTCATTGGTTCATGTCCTGTCATTCATTGGTTCATGTCTTGTCATTCATTGGTTCATGTCCTGTCATTCATTGGTTCATGTCCTGTCATTCATTGGTTCATGTCCTGTCATTCATTGGTTCATGTCTTGTCATTCATTGGTTCATGTCCTGTCATTCATTGGTTCATGTCCTGTCATTCATTGGTTCATGTCCTGTCATTCATTGGTTCATGTCTTGTCATTCATTGGTTCATGTCCTGTCATTCATTGGTTCATGTCCTGTCATTCATTGGTTCATGTCCTGTCATTCATTGGTTCATGTCTTGTCATTCATTGGTTCATGTCTTGTCATTCATTGGTTCGGTTTTCTGGCATTTCATCATGTCGTGTCATCCATTTGTTCAGTTCTGGTGCGCCGATTGGTGCTGGGGGCAAGGGCTCAAGGCACGTCACTATTGTGTATCAGCTGTGTCTGTTGGAGCCGTCTGCTGGGTCATTTGTTTAGTTACCTGGACTGCATCATTCCTCATATTGAGTGTCTATTCACTTTTGCTTTGTTGCTATTCGTGTAACAGAGGTGCTACCTGAATATGATAATTGAGTACTTTTATAACGCTTGTGTCCATGCTATTTTAGCATGATCACAGCGCTGCTATGTCCTAAAATCTATTTAATGAAGGAAAATCTTTAAATGGTTCTTAAATGACTTTTGATCATTTTCAAAGTCCCTCCAAGATTTTGAGTCAAACTGTTCCACAATGTAAGCGCAATAGCTTCAAATTTCAATAGCATGCAAGCCCCCCCCCCCTTACGCTTTGTAGGAGTTATATGTATATATATATATATATATATTTGCATATATATTAGAAAGAGATCAAGATAATTCTAATTTAAAAAGTTTGGATTATGGCATTCCCCATCTCTTAGCGTGATTTAAGAAACACCGAAAGCTTAAAATCGGTTACCCTTCTGCTACATAAAGACTATAGCAACACATTCAGAGTCTATTTCCCACATGCTCGGTATCCTCTAATTCGTTTTCCACTCTTGAACTGGTCGATAATCTCTTGATTGGATCAATAATCTCTTGTATTTGTCAATAATCTCTTGTACCGATCAATAATTTCTTGCATTTGTCAATAATTTCTTGTATGAGTCCATAATCTCTTTAACTGTTAAAATCTCTTGTCAATAATCTCTTGTATTGGTCAATTATCTCTTATACTGGTTAATAATCTCTTGCTGGGTGGCCGAGTGGTCTAGACTGAGCAAATTTAAAGATGATGGTCTGGTGTTCATTCCTCACCCAAGCCCAGTCAAGCAAAAACACCACCAGCAACCCGGGTGGATGAGACTCGTTAACCTTGGACGGCAACTCATCTAAGAGAAGGCAACTCTGAATTCAAACCCGGAGAGGGAGTCCCGAAAGGCGAATAACATTGATACAATGAAACATTCCGACAACTTCTGCGACGCCCCTGGTGCCAAGCTGTATCATCCACATGATGTTCCCTTGGGGTTATCCAGCGGCGCGATTTGCTATTGGGAACCAGCTTATAATCCTGCGAATTCCACACCATCGTCACCTTGTGACGGACGTATGCCAGCAAAATCTCTTGTACTGATCAATAATATCTTTTATTGGTCAATAATCTATTGCAGGGAAGGGCAAACTACGGCCCGCGAAGGCATTTAGAAATTTAAAAAAAAAATATATTTTGTTTTTAAGTTATTTTGTTGAATTTTACAGAATGTATGATTCTAAAAACATTTTTGATCAAATTTCTTTCTAATTTTCTGTTATTTTAAACAGTCCTCGACTTTTGTCATGTAATGCTAAAATGCGAAATTACCGATTTTAATATAGAGACATGTTTAACGACGTGTAACAATTGTATATAATATACCTGCGGCCCCCCAATAGGTTTACCTTTGTTAATACGGCCCTCCACACAAAAAGTTTACCCACTCCTGATCAATTGTATTGATAAATAATCTCTTGTACTTGTCAATAATCTCTTGTATTTGTCAATAATCTCTCGTACTGTTAAAAGCGTCGTGTAAAAACGTTTTCATATGCACTCCTGCATTCTTTCTTTTTTTTTCATATGCAATTTTAGATATTATAAGATGGTTAAGCGCGCATCATTATTTCAACAATTTCCCAAAGTTACAGTATGAATATTTTCAAATGACAACGTTTAGCGCACCACAAGTTGGCCCCCTTAAGAATATGGCTTGAAGATCAATCAGTTTATAAGGATGGTGAATTTAAAAAAAATAATCATTAAAATTGGGGGCACCCCACGGCTTAATCGCATACCCTACCGAATTCATTTTCTCTTCATTTATTTAGTGGAGGAGTTCTCAAACTTGTTTGTATGTTCTACCACCCAAGTAATCTGCCACAGTGGTATTCGTGACCACACACGTATGTAATCATTCGTTCTTGGTATCATTCTTTCTACGTCTTCATCTCTTTGTTTTATATCTTGTGCTACGGTCACCACGGTTTGAGAATCCAAAGACTAGATTGGTGTCTCCTGGTCGGGACTGCTTGTATAAATATGAGCGCAGTAAGCTAATGGCTCCCGGGTAGATGAGGGAAGCAATGCCTGTCAGTTGGACAGTTCGCGTAGTGTGGACTACTGCGACCTTCTGTCGGATTAGCTGCGCATGTGTGAGTTATTGTGGCTGACGCTCTACTGAGTAATATTGTGTATATCTATTGCAGTGCAGAAAATGGCGCTGGATAAATGGATGCTGAAATTCAAAGAAGAAACTTTGGAGCTAAATTTGATTTTCAAACAATTTGAAGGAACTATTGACTCAGACTATGGACCACCAACAATTTGATGTAACTATTGACTGAAACTATGGACCACCAAAAGTTTGAAACTATCGACCACCAACAGTTTAATGAAACTATAGACCACCAACAATTTGATGTAACTATTGACTGAAACTATGGACCACCAAACGTTTGAAACTATCGACCACCAACAGTTTAATGAAACTATAGACCACCAACAATTTGATGGAACTATTGACTCAGACTATGGACCACCAAAAGTTTGAAACTATAAACCACCAACAGTTTAATGAAACTATGGACCACCAACAATTTGATGGAACTGTCGACCTGAAATTATCGACCACCTACAATTTGATGAAACTATCGACCACAAGTAATTTTAATTATCAAATTCGTCTTTCCCCCTCCAGCATCAATTCTTTGTGATCATTGGTCCATTCCTTGAGTACCGTGTTCACACCACTCACTTTCCCCCCTATCTGGCTCCACCTCTTGAGGGGGCTGTCTCCTGCCTCCTCACACTCCGTTCCTTTATCCTCTCTGTCTGTACAACTCATCAGTCTTTCATTGGCATCCTCATCTCTACTGTATGTTCGTCTTCACATACGATTGTATAGGGGCGCCTATGTCTTGCGTGTCTCTCTTTGTACTTCAACCACTCTTACCCCATCTGTCTAGCCATAAACACTGTCTTTCTACCTTTCACATTATCTGTCTAGCTATAAACACTGCCTCTCTACCTTTCACCTTATCTGTCTAGCCATAAACGATGTCTCTCTATCTTTCACCTTATCTGTCTAGCCATAAACGCTGTCTCTCTATCTTTCACCTTATCGGTCTAGCCATAAACGTTGCCTCTCTATCTTTCACCTTATCTGTCTAGCCATAAACGCTGTCTCTCTATCTTTCACCTTATCTGTCTAGCCATAAACGCTGCCTCTCTATCTTTCACCTTATCTGTCTAGCCATAAACGCTGTCTCTCTATCTTTCACCTTATCTGTCTAGCCATAAACGCTGCCTCTCTATCTTTCACCTTATCTGTCTATCCATAAACGCTGTCTCTCTATCTTTCACCTTATCTGTCTAGCCATAAAGAATATGCGTTACCTTTCACCTTATCTATTTAGCCATAAACTCTCTCTGTCCTCCACTCCTCTACTCTTTCATCAAACTCACTCTTTTCTCAAACTGACTCTCCTCCCACGACCGTTGTACCCCTTCTAAACCAACACCTTCTACCCTTACATTGTGAGTCTCCCACATACTTTCTGTCCATGTTTCTGTCCTAAATGTTCCCCAACAACTAAGTTGTGTAACATGTCTACATTTGACCATGTGATATTTGCCACATCGAGCTCAGCATAAGCCACACCATCTCAGCATACGCCACACCATCTCAGCATATGCCACACCATCTGAGCATATGCCACACCATCTCAGCATATGCCACACCATCTCAGCATATGCCACACCATCTCAGCATATCCCACACCATCTCAGCATATGCCACACCATCTCAGCATATGCCACATCATCTCATCATATGCCACATCTAGTTCAGAATTCACTACACCTAGCTCAGCATTTTTCACACCTATCTCAGAATTTGCCACACGTAGCATTTGCATCAGTATCATGACTTGTCGACGTTTGTCAGGAAAGTCCATCAATGATCTCATTGAACGTTGTGTGTAAAACGATTGTGGATCAAATAAAGCTGGTGTGTTGAGCTTGGTAACTGGGTCATGTGTGCATCTTTGATGGTATACAGTGGTCGGCAAATCGCGGCTCTTTAGCGACCTGAGTGCGGCTCGGCCAGTCGGCCACAAATCGGGTTTGACTCTGAAAAACAAGATTCTAGACAGGTTACTGAAAAGAAATGTGGCTCTCAGCAATTTTTAATCGCACTGCTGCTGATTTGTTTGGCTCTTTTGGCTAATGAGTTTGCCGACCACTGGTACAGACCACTCATTATCTTGATTTGCCCTTTGTATTCTTGAGTTTTATTATGCCTCTCTTTTAATACGTGCATTCTCTCTCTCTTTCTCTCTCTCTCCCTCTCTCTCTCTCTCTCTCTCTCTTTCGCGCTTTCTCTCTCTTTCTTAATATCCCTCTCTCACTCACTCTCCACATTAAGAATGTATTATATCCATTCAACACAACAATACTGCCACCGTTACCTGTCCTTGACCCCAATCTGCCATCATTACCTTTGCTTGAAAACACTACTCCTTGGTCCAAATCTATTTTCCCGATCGATATATATATATATATATATATATATATATATATATATATTATATATATTTATATATATATATATAAATATATTTTCTAATGCGCTTCATTATATATTTTACATTTCTATACTGTGCTATAAAATGATTTCCACCACCCCCACCCATTATCACACACTCCCTCCCATTCTTACCATTCTCAACATTCTCTCATACTCTCACCCACTCCCTCCCATTCTCACCCACCCTCACTCGCCCTCACCATTCTCACCCACACTAACCCGTTCTCCAGCTATCCAGTCCTCTCCCTCCCTCTTTCTTCCGTCTTCCTCACTTCTGTTCCTCCCTCTCTTCTTCACTGCAGCCTCCATTGATAAACAGCACGAACGTCCGTTAATCCTCACATTCTTAACTATGTCTTTCCGACCCTTGCCCTTGAACTTACCCCCTCCCCCCCGCTGCCGACAATATCCGTAATCACCAGTTGTGTTGGTTTCAACCAGACACATTGTATAAGGAAAATGTCAACATTACCTGTCGGCAATACAATACTTCTTTTAGACACTGACACCCCCCCCCTTTTTTTTCTGAGACGTAAAATCCCCCCCCCCCCCCCCCTCCTTTTTTTTTTTTTTTTTTTTGTTGAAATTGTCAACAAAATATGGACATTTTATTCTGTTTTCAAAAACACTACTATTGTGTCATTTTCAAACCTGTATATTAATGTTTTTGTTGTTCGTGGCTGGCAAAATATTCGGCTAATTGACCCACTTGCCGTCAACCTATCGAGCTTAAACTTGGCACGTAGACTCGTTGTCGATCGCAACACATTCGGTCAAATGTTCATCCTCCCCCCCCCCCCCAAAAGAAAAATCTGTTGTTTGTTGTTTTTTCCCCGTTCTTCAAGGGGAAGATGAATGAAATATTATGGCACTGATTTCACACACACACACACAAATCCCGATAACTACGCTAACTGAAATTCTTTTTAAAAGAGATATCGCAAATGCGATTGGTGCATAATATTTCCTTTTGTTTCTCTGAACAAATATTACTGCTCTCAATGGTTTAATGATCCGATATATATTTAAGTCCAATCTAGAGAAAAGTTCAGTTTTCGATTCTAAAAAAAACGTATTAGTGTCCCAAAAATAGTGCGCTCCATAACTTTAGCCACGCCACTACGTTGATTGGTCGTTCACTTATCAGACAATTCAGCTACCCTGCAATTGCAGCACACGCTGCGATTGTCCGGTTACGCCATGATTCGGCTTACTTTAACAGCAAGCAGGATCTTGTTTCGCCACCACGCGATCAGGTACTGACCAACTGCACGTGTTGTTGTGTTGAGCACGTCACTCCCACCTGCCTCTGTCTTACCTTTAAGCACGTAACGCGCATGACCATTAATAGCGTTCCATTTGGGTGTTTTTTCTGTTTCAGACTTGTATAAAAGACGGGATGCTGTTCAAACAGACCAGCTCATTTAATGTGAGTATCGTAAGACACGTCTAGAACAGTGGTTCTCAACCTTCTTTGTTTGGGGGGTTGGGGGGGGGGGTAGGATTTTAAAATAATGTTCACATTTCCCTACATAGGAATTTTACTCATCAATAATTATATTTTTCTCTATATATATTATGTATATGCTAAATATGTCAAGTCTTACTTCTGTGTCAAAGGGCCCCCGATTGAGAACCGCTGGGCAAGATGGTAGTACAGTGATCGCCAGACCGACGTGAAGTTTTCAGTCCGTGAACAATAAAATGTATTACATTGTAGTGGTTTCATTATTCTTTGTAAGCAGTTACTTCGACCTTCATCAATTATGGCTAATGTAACAAATTCTCAATCAATTATGGCTAATGTAACAAAGTCATACAATGAGAAAGACATGCTCAAAAGGATGACAAATTACGATGACTATGTAACGGGGATTAATACGAACAATGGCGTAGTGTTTAGAGGCCCCTCCCCCCCCCCCCCCCCCCCCAAATAAGGCCACTGGAGACGAATGAGAACAGCTGGGAAAAGTTGAAACGTGCACCAATCATTCAAATACTTATCATGTACCGATCACTAAAGTACTTAACATGTATCGATCACTTAAGTACTTAAAATGTACCGATCACTAAAGTACCAAACAGGGAAATATTTAGATCCTTCAAATCCCCGTCTCAAGGTACACAACCGAGATTTTTCTGCGCCGATCGCCTTCTTCCAGGAGTTATCTAAAAATACTGAAAATGTTAGACAACCATAATTTTTCTCGCCCTAACAGAATTTTTACAATTACTTCCCTTGCATTTTCAGCTTTCAATATTTAATGTATCATCTATTTTATGTTCTGTTCTTTTTGTGATGAATATAAAATGTATTCTTAGGGGTCGTTCGCAAATTACGTCACGCTCAGATTTGGAAAAAAAAAGGGGAGGGGGGGTCCGAGAGAAGTTGTGACAGGGGGAGGTGTCAAAAATGTGTGACAGGGGGAGGTGTCAAAAATTTGTGACGGGGGGTGTCAAAAATTTGTGACAGGGGGAGGTGTCAAAAATTTGTGACATGGGGAGATGTCAAAAATTTGTGACGGGGGAGGTGTCAAAAATTTGTGACAGAGGGAGGTGCCAAAAATTTGTGACAGGGTTGTGTCAGAAATTTGTGACAGGGGGATTGCCAAAAATTTGTGACAGGGGGTGTCAAAAATTTGTGACAGGGGGAGGTGCCAAAAATTTGTGTAGGGGGTGTCAAAAATTTGTCACAGGGGGAGGTGTCAAACATTTGTCACAGGGGAGGTGTCAAAAATTTGTGACTGGGGAGGTGCCAAAAATTTGTGACGGGGGGTGTAAAAAATTTGTGACAAGGGGGTGTCAAAAATTTGTGACAGGGGTAGTTGTCAAAATTTTGTGACGGAACTTTTTTTTTTTTAATCTACAATTTTATAATTTTGAAAATATTTATTTAATTAAATTTAAAAATATTAATATGAGGTCGAAATTGCCAGATTATTATAGATACTGTAAACTCAGTCGCTCACACCTTTTGCGCATATCGAAAAATGGCGCAAAAACTGTTGTTGCCATTTTACATTTGTCTTGAGGATGACTTCGTTGTTTCGCGTCAGAGTTTTATAATAATACTACATCTTAATCCATTATGGGACAATTTTTTTTAAAATATAATAAAATCTTAGTTTACTCATGCAAATTTTACGTACGTTTTGATTTTATTAAGTGTGACGTGACACGCGGGGAAAGGGTGGTGGGGGGTATAGAATTTGTGACACTTCGTGACCGGTGGGGATGGGGGTAATTTTTTGCGGGACGTATTTTATGAAAGACCCCTTATAATTTTGAGTGTCTCTTCGGCCTTACAATTAAAAGGGGTTCATTGAAGAAAGTACCATTTTTTATTGACGAGAAAGTAAACATGTTTAAATAAGGAAAACTCCCAAACAATGTTTACCCCAATCGTCAGAAATATGTTTCCACTGACTATTCGATGCATTGTTCATGATTTGCGAGTCTAAAATAAACATTTGATATGTTTTTCCTTCTGTATCATGTAGTGGTGATGTTTACTTTAAGGGTGTAATTTTGAACACATTCAAACCATATTTACAGAGATGGAAAAAGAGATATTTCAAGCTGAAGGGGAGAAGACTGTACTATGCCAAGGATAGGAAGGTGGGTCTCATTCATTTCTCTCCCTTACCTTTATAAATTTTTAAAAAATATACCGTAGCCGAGCCAGTAACTGTCTGACCGATAGGGCAATTTATGTACACATAACATACCCGGCCCAGATACGCTTCAGATAATTCAGACACGCCTTTGCTCGGCCAAGGTCATGCTAGTCAACTTGACACCAGACACTACTCTCTCCTGCAGAAGTTGCCGGTCTTTGGTACAGTGGTTCTCATGTAAAGTGACCTGGTCCTTGACATAAACACAAGTCAGTGGTTCTCATGTCAAGTGACCTGGTGATAGAAATAAATCAAACAATTGAGTGGGATTATCTATGACCCTGACTACTAGAGACACTTCTTTGTATTTCTTTTACATTCATTTTTTTTTTTAAATCCTTTTATCTCCACCATCATTCGCCGTTGTAACAGAAGATGGTTTTTGCTCTATTTCTGACTACAAACAATAGTTTGAAAAGAGAAATGCGCGGTACTTAGCACTTATACTGTTACATCCTCTAATGCGGGATGAGATTGCTCTCTTACAGCCCTTAGCACTCTTACTTAGCACTGAAAATGTCGCATTAGAGATGGAGTCGGTGGGCCGTCGAGCGCGAGCTCTTAATGCCCCCCCCCCCCGGCGCCCCCCACACAATCCAGCGCACTGAAGGACTTTACCCGACGCCAGCCCATGCGGAAGGGCGCCGGGAACTTCCCCCTTGACCTAGGGGAGGCCCGGTCGACCGAGGACGCTGCGTTTAAAGCGTCCGCAGTCCACTCTCTGTGGGTCAGGACGGCTTTGCTTCCACTTCGGGGGGTTAGTGTTGCGTTACCACTCCCCACCGCCCAGGGAGTCTTTCGGTCGGGACGTTGGTAGTGGCGGGACGAAACGGTTGCCTAGGAGTGGCTTTCTCACGGCCACCTAGCTTACTTAGCACTAAAAGATTCAGTCATAAGTATTGGGTCGTCATTGTCAAAGGTGACTTTTCGTTTAATGGTAATTGTCAAAAATGTAATTTCCGCCCAACAGTATTAGTCAAACGCATACTTTTTGTCCTAAAGTAATAACCAAAAGTATATTTTTAATACTAATTGTAAAAAATATGCATTCCGTCCAATAGTAATAGCCAAAAAGTATACATTTCGTCCAAAAGTATTTTTTCTTCAAAAGTATAATTACCGTTCAAAAGAACTAGTCAAATGTATACTTCTTGTCACAAGAAGTTTTTATCATATAGTTACTTCGCGTCTCAGGGGTATCAAAAGTCAGTATGTTTGTGTGTATTTCAGTCTGCACTGTTCAATGAGATTGACATCTCTAACCTGAGTGTAGCAGAATGCAGCACCAGGAATATCAACCACAGCTTTCAGGTAGGACCACATTTGTGTATCGTGTTGGACATGTTTGTGTACAACGTCTCACTTATTTGTGTACAATGTTTGACACATTGTGTTCAGTGTCGGACTAATTTGTGCACAGTGTTGGACAGAGAAGAGCCTATTAGTATAAACACATCCAGGTCAGGGTGCACTCGAGTGTGCCGGGTATGGTCCCTGTTGCTCTCCGTTTTAAGTGTAAGGCGGTGCAAAAACTAAAGTCACCCAAAATGCATCCCTGTATTTTAAATTTGTAAAACATTTTGTTGGAAAGTGGTCACTGAACCTCGCCCCAGAACTCCCCCCCCCCCCCACTTTTTTTCCACCTTCGTTCGATAGTCTTTGGTCGGCACCCTCCGATCTGCTCCCCACTCGCCGCCTACCTCCATCTGCCTATCGGTTGTATCTTAATGATATCTATACAATACTCTTTTTTATCTGTGTGCTTCGCGCGTGATAGTTGTATCATCTGAAAAGTGTGTGACGTAAGAATAAATAAAGTTATAAACGTGGTTTAGATGGCACTTATTACATTGGATACCTGCGATGACATGCGATGACATGCGATGACAAGCGACTCGCGTTCATAGAGCCCCGTGAACCCATTTTGTTTGGCCGCCCCTGGTCTATAACAACCAATACATGCATGCCAACTTCCTGTCATTGATGGACTGAACAAGAACAGCGGACAAACGTGGATGTTCCCTGACAACAGTTGACAAAAACGCTGATGTTCCCTGCCAACAATTGACAAACGCTGATGTTCCCTGCCAACAATTGACAAACGCTGAAGTTCCCTGCCAACAATTGACAAACGCTGATGTTCCCTGCCAACAATTGACAAACGCTGAAGTTCCCTGACAACAATTGACAAACGCTGAAGTTCCCTCCCCCAGGACGCTTTGACTTAACCCATATTCAACTTATCAGCGGCGTACTTTCAGCTCAGCCTTTCCGGGGGCCCAGCCGTCGATGTCGTGGGCGCGAGTGAGTACTCGTTATCTGCTCGTCCACTGATAAGCCCCTCACTGCGCTTATCTCCACGTGGGTTTTTTCCCCTCTTCGCCGTGAAGATAAAGGGCAATTAACCCCTGGAGTTTGAAATAAAATAATTTTTTTTTTTAAAAACGTTGGAATTAAAACGAAAACTAAAGAAATTGACCTGGGACTATCTAAATTGAACTGATTGTGTTGTGTGGTTTCATTGGATCAACTTGCGTCCACTTAAAACTTATCTTTAGCGATAAGGCTTTTTTTTTAGATTAGGGGTTCTTAACTTGTGTGGTAAAAAGGAGGAGTGTGTGGGGGGGGGGGGGGGGGAGAGCTTTGATCTCTAAACTGAGTTTTAATCCAACTGGTTTGTTCATCTAAAAAGAAATCGAATTCAGTTGCGGGTAAACGTGACCCGGTCCGTGTCATGAGATTCTGGATAAGCCGCCGGAGTGTGAATTAGTGAATTGAATCTTATGCAACTGTTTTGTGTGACTGGTCTAGATATTGGATAAACTTGTGGATCAACCGTGATCATCCGCGTGGATTGTGTACTTAGTGAATGGACAATTACTGATTTTATGAATGGATACCGCCCTGGATTGTCGGATGATGTTGCGCAAAAAAAAAAAAAACTGATGTGGATAATAGGACCGTGTCAGTAATGACTAAGCTTTACCCACATACAACAATTTTAATCTTCTTGTAGGTAGTTCCCATGCTGGAGTATAGTTTGACACATACAGCATGATGTTGACGTTATCAAACACATTCAATGCACATCCTAGAAAAAAAAAATATGGACAAACCTTGATTGCAGAGACCGAAACGAAACGGAAATGTGAAAAAATGACTTTCGGCAGAAACCGAGACCAAAATCGAAAGCTTAACGAGACTTTTCGGCCGAAACCGAAAGATTTAACTAGTTCGAAACTCGTTCGCCAATACTTACTGCGTACGTAAAAAAAAAGGATTAGGGAAAGTAGCGATATTTTTATTCTTGTCATGAAAAAATGAGGTTATTGTGAATTTTAATAGATTAAAAAATCTAATGAATACGTTCCTCTTTTACTATTTGAATTAAAAAGTAATTCAAAGTTATGACAAACCATTTTTTAGCATTTTCATAAGCTTGTCAAAAAATGAAAGAAAATCTCATGCTTAATGAGTTCAGGGGCCCAATCGCACATTTTCTGACAGTACATTGGACAAGGTGTTATGGTATGAAAGGAAGTTCTTATTATATTATGTATCTTGACCTTTGACAGAGTGTGTACACTTTTAGTACTCAACTTATGCATTCAGCGCAAACTGGTAATCAATAAATTGTTCCAACCATCTAAACATCAGGATTTTGAGATACGTGTACAAGAAGCAATATTCTTTCAGAAAATGTCAGTCGTGGGAACTTATATTGCAAATTGTAATTATAGGTGAACTGTGTTTTTTCATTCACTACCTTCAAATCATAGAAATTAAAGGGAGGGTGGCACGAACTGAGTTCAAAAATTCCTTTTCATTTGAAGTTACTGAATCCAGTTTTTAAATTAATTAATACTTCAGAGCATACACACACAAATGTCTTTGAATCTCTGTGGGGTAGGCATGTTGCTATACAGTTTTTGTCTTTTCTGTTCGATTTCCACCCTTTCTCAAACGAATGTGCCTGTAACAATAGGACTAAGCTCAGCGATAAGACCGTCTCTATCTGACTCTCATCTCGACATCACCGCAAGAGCTAATACTGTCGTTACCAGCACGTGGATTATCTCTGAAATCATGGCGTTCATTTGAATCTATTTGAAAGAGTTCCAGTGAAGGAAGTCTGTGTTGATTTTGCAGTCTAGAGTGGGGGGCCATCCTCAGCCTCCGACATGATCGGGGTAACACGCATTGCGAAACATTTCCTATCTGATTAATCACCCAGAACAATAAGTCCCGCTAAAAGCTCGTCAACACATATATAGGAACAGAAATGGGAAGCCATATACAAGTAACCATTGGCATCTTTAAAACGATTTTTTACTAGCGGCTGATAATATCGGCCGTAACACCACAGAAAGGGGTCGTTATGAAAGTTATAGGGTTAAAGTAGCATGGTAATAGAAATTATGACTGGGGTGGGGGGGGGGGGGGAATTCATGCAACATAGTCCACTGGATGCCCTTTGCTTTCATATTATAATTACAACGTTACCTAGAACTATTTGGTATAGATCGAAAGTTTAACATATCTATTTTTTTATTGGCATGGCCCACTTGGCATGGCCCACTTGGCATGGCCCACTTGGCATGGCCCACTAAAATGTCGAGACGTAAACCTTAAGGGAACTCTTTGTTCCGCTAACCCGTACATTTTCGTAGAAACACGCTTTCTTATTGGTCTAGACTTTTCAATTGCTCGTTTATCCGCCATTATTATTGTAAAGAACCTTGCTCGTCTCTGTTCTACCTTCAATCTCTATACCGTCGTGCGGATGAGAACACTTGCTTACTTTACCGCGTAACTCAACATCGAAGTAACAGAAAACTCGATGACGATGGTCGTATTCGTTGATCTTTTATTCGTCTTCTACATCGAATTCACTTTCTCTCTATCTCACTCAGCTCCGACTGTCCCGGTTCATCTCTCTCTCTCTCTCTTTCTCTCTCTCTCTCTCTTTCTCTCTCTCTTTCTCTCTCTCTCTTTCTCTTTCTCTCTCTCTCTTTATCTCTCTCTCTCTCTCTCTCGTTATGGGTATCTCTCGTCTGTCCTCTAATCCTGTACGGCGGAGCTCTCCCTCCCGACTGTCCACTTTCCTGTCCGGATGAGTTCTACTAGTCCCTTCTAATGGTCCCCTTTTATAAGTCCTTGAATTGGTCATTGCGTCACTTGAGATCCCCCCTCCCATGGCTTTAATATTTTGGTACATCTCTGCTACTAAAATGTGTTCTAACGCCTCCCGCCGTTTAAATGGACATTAACTGACCACTGCTTTCAAATGGGTCGCCTAAGACCATATGGAAACACATAAAATCTGCAGTTATGAAGTAGCAACGAACATAAATGTGTGGTTGGGGGTCGCCACAACATGAGTAATCGTATTTAAAGGGTCGCGGCATTTGGAAGGTTGAGAACCACTGGCTTAAGCCTTATTGAAATTTAACAATACACCCATACCTCGCTTTACGGCCTAGATACGTTCCGGAAAAGTTGGCCGTAAAGCGAAAAGCCGTATACTGAATCAATAATTTTGATATAAACCCATACAAATTTAATTTGATCTGTTCCAATTTTTTTTTTTTAAATAATATAGTCGTTAGTTCATACATCATTTTATTCTTTTCATTTCCTATAAAAATAAAAGTACAAAAAATTGTAATAGTAAACAGAAATTTAAAAAAAATAAACATAAAAAATAAAAAAAACAAAAGAAATCGTATGCACATATTTATACATAAAATAAAATTCACCAATTAATCCAAACATACAAAACAGAAACAAACACGTCAACTTACTGAGTCACAGGATATGAATAAGGTGGGATAGCACAGGAAATAAGGCAGACTACTAAACCGAAAAAGTGGGCCGTAAACCGAAAAAGAGCCATAATTTAAAGTTGGCCTTAAAGCGAAATGCCGTATAAAGAGCGGCCGTATAGCGAGGTATAGGTGTATTGGACAAGTAGGTCATCATGCATTTGTGAACAGTGATCGCACAGGATTGCTCAGAAATCACAGGATAATAGCAAGACGTCGGGCAAAGATGAATATCGTATTGCCGGCCGACAGACAGACAGGACAGAGAGACAGCGCCTGACTTCTGGTATACGACCAAAAATAAACCGAGAGGAAATATTTCTGTTTCGGCCGAAACCGAAACGACACCGAATTGCAACTTTCGGCACCGAAACAGAAATTCGGTTGGCCTCTACCTGATTCTACAGGTAATATAATAATAGTTTTGAGTGGGGCGTTGCTAGGCTTTGAGCGAGAGAAATACACGCACACTCACATATACACACACACACTCATATATACACACACACTCACATATACACACACTCTCACAAACAGACACACTCTCACAAACACACACACTCTCACAAACACACACACACACAGATAGAGAAAGAGAGAGGCAGAGATAGACAGTTGTACAGAAGAAGAAACACACGTCGTGTATTTGATATAAGTTCAGAGAGAGGGTTCGGGAGAGGGTTCGGGAGAACTCCGCCTTAAAGAAATCCACACATAGATACAAAGTGTGAGGGATAAGGGATAGATATTATGATGGAGATAGATATGTATTATGCAGCACACACATTGTTACAAAGAGAGAGCAAATGGGGGGGGGGGGACATAAAGAGAGAGAGAGAGTGAGATAAACGAGACAGTGGGAGGAGCGAGATAGTCTCTAAAAATATTAACGTTACTACCACCACAACTGTCACGGATGCATGCAGACAAACAGTGCTTCTCAACATTTTGGAGAATGTACCCTGTATTCGGATGGCGTGTAAACAATGTAAAACAACAACAGCCCACTCACGCCCATTCCCCCCTCCCATACGCCCCCTGCTGTCATCGCTCCCTACCTTTAGACCAAACGTTAGAGTTATCAAGTACTTGTTTCTGTACCAGCAAGACACGCATTAGTGTGAGCACATGGACCAGAGTTGAGGAGCCGTGGCGGAAAGGTGATGTGGCGTGGGGGGGGGGGGCATCTCAACAACAGCCTGACCTTGGCGGATGTCAGGTGGGCGACACACCTTCTCTCTTCAAAGCTACGGAAGAACCCGGCAGCCGTGTGATGACGCCAAAAATACTGACGTCACCGACAACGTAAACAAAGTTTTGGCGCGAACGTGTCAGTTTAGGCGGAGGGGGGAAGGTTGTGGGGTGTATTGTGTCGTCATGGTAACAAATTTCCCCGGGTGTTTCCTTGCCTCCCTTGCCTGTGTGGACGGTGATAAGACACGAGGAGTAGACGCGTCGAACTAAACCTGTGCTTTAAAACGTCAAGGATGTTGTTGTTTTTTTTACCTCACATACAAAACGGTGTTGAGATGAGTTGATTTCATGTGAAGTATTTACCGCTCAAAGCCTGCCTCATCCTTTGAGTGGATCATCTTCTTACTGTGAACGTAGTGATGGGTGTCTTTGAACAAAGTGAAAACTTGTCTCAACGTGTAGCGTAGTTCACGAGAAATGGTGTAGTGTAGTTCTTTTGAAATGGTGTAGAATCGATATTTTTTAATGAATACCATACGCGGTGATGAGATAAGAATTTAAATTATTATTCTTTGCATTACAAAAAAGATGATGTCGTTAGTGTCACCTATGTTCAGAACCTGGTTACCTTTGAGTTACAACATTTGGTTTTCTATTATATAAGTACATGGTTCCCTGTCTTATAGTGCTCGGTACCTGTGTTATAGTACTTTTTACCTGTGTTATAGTACTTTTTACCTGTGTTATAGTACTTTTTACCTGAGTTATAGTACTTTTTACCAGTGTTATAGTACGTTTTACCCGTGCCATAGTACTCGGTAAATGTGTTATAGTACTCAGCGCATGTGTTATGGTAATTTTTTACCTGTGTTATAGTACTTTTTACCTGTGTTATAGTACTTTTTACCTGAGTTATAGTACTTTTTACCAGTTTTATAGTACGTTTTACCCGTGCCATAGTACTCGGTAAATGTGTTATAGTACTCAGCGCATGTGTTATAGTACTCAGTTACCTGTGTTATAGTACTCAATTACCTGTGTTATAGTAGTCAGTTACCTGTGTTATAGTACTCAGTTACCTGTGTTATAGTGCTCGGTTACCTGTTATAGTACTCGGTTACCTGTGTTACAGTACTCAGTCACCTGTTATAGTATTCGGTTACCTGTTATAGTACTCGGTTACCTGTGTTATAGTACTCAGTTACATGTGTTACAGTACTCAGTTACCTGTTATAGTACTCAGTTACCTGTTATAGTACTCGGTTACCTGTTATAGTACTCAGTTACCTGTGCTATAGTACTCGGTTACCTGTTGTAGTACTCGGTTGCCTGTGTTGTAGTACATCATACAGTTTTGCTCTGCACACCAGATAACCTCTTTTTGCCATACTTGCCCATTTCATATGAGCATATAGTGATCATATTATGTAGACACCGAAAACCCCGGATGTTACATATTTATCCACGTAGATCGCCTCTGAAATTAAACACTTTAAAGTTTCTAATATGTGTGTGCGTGTGTGATTTTTATTATTTATTTTATTGAATGAAATCGATCACAGCATGATGACCTCGAGTTAATGTGGACTTAGCGCCAGCAGCAACTTGATGATAAGTTAGTCCACTTATCTCGGTTTCGCCCTCAGATAAGGTAGCGTGGAAACAATTTTGGTTCCAGAGTTATCGCCGGCTCCTATAGTGTCCGCTTGAGGGGAGGGGGTGTCCGCTTGAGGGGGGGGGGCGCCGTGTTTGTTGTCTGTAATAACCGGCCGTGTTGCCATGACGCCGGTCATTAAAATGCTGAGAATGTCCGCATCTGGCTTAGCCGCACGTCCTGGTGGAGTCACGGCGGGCGACCTCGTGGTGCCGGTGAGTGCATTCTTTTCCACGGAGTCTTACCAAGTAGACATTCGGTGGAAACGGTTGCTTGATGTGACATGTAGGGGGCGAAATCGTTTTTTGGTGGGACCCGTCGTTAGCAGTGGTTTCGAGGTTGTGCGCAATTTACTTAGTGGTCTTCACATAGATGACCTCACGAATCAAAGAAATTCTTGTAACGGAGCAATGGTTTCTCTTCGGTGCGAGTTTTGTAATAGTTGAGAAATATATTTCATTGCAATAGTTTGAGAACCTCGTGGATAGACGCAATAAACCACTAGAATTAGGGTCATTTCAGATCGGAAGCATTTTTTTTTTAAAACTAAAAGCGAAACTTCCTTTTAAAACACAGAGTTTAAAACGGTGCAGCAGTGGATATGCAACAATTCCACCACACCTGCAGCAGTGGATATGCAACAATTCCACCACACCTGCAGCAGTGGATATGCAACAATTCCACCACACCTGTCAGATGAATGAATTCAGAGAGGCTCTACTTAAATACTGGTTTGTTGGTTGGTGGGTTTTTTTTCCCTTCTTGAACATCCACAATTTAAGAATATGAATGGCTCTATGGGTATCTGATACCCAGAGTCTTCATTGGCTCTATGGGAATCTGATACCCAGAGTCTTGATTGGCTCTATGGGGATCTGATACCCAGAGTCTTGATTGGCTCTATGGGTATCTGATACCCAGAGTCTTCATTGGCTCTATGGGAATCTGATACCCAGAGTCTTGATTGGCTCTATGGGGATCTAATACCCAGAGTCTTCATTGGCTCTATGGGGATCTGATACCCAGAGTCTTGATTGGCTCTATGGGGATCTGATACCCAGAGTCTTGATTGGATCTATGGGAACCTGATACCCAGAGTCTTGATTGGATCTATGGGGATCTGATACCCAGAGTCTTGATTGGCTCTATGGGGATCTGATACCCAGAGTCTTGATTGGATCTATGGGAACCTGATACCCAGAGTCTTGATTGGATCTATGGGGATCTGATACCCAGAGTCTTGATTGGCTCTATGGGGATCTGATACCCAGAGTCTTGATTGGATCTATGGGAACCTGATACCCAGAGTCTTGATTGGATCTATGGGAACCTGATACCCAGAGTCTTGATTGGATTTATGGGGACCTGATACCCAGAGTCTTGATTGGATCTATGGGAACCTGATACCCAGAGTCTTGATTGGATCTATGGGAACCTGATACCCAGAGTCTTGATTGGATCTATGGGGACCTGATACCCAGAGTCTTGATGGGATTTAACCTTGGATTTCTTACTTGGACAGTCAAAGTGCAATGCTTGATTTGAGCTGCACAAGTTTGCTGTTTCCTGTGGCAACTGTAACAAATGAAGCTGAACCGGTTATTTTATATCGAAGCTTATATTATCAACACACAGGACACCATTTAAACACACGGGACGCACATTTAAACACGCAGGACACCCATTTAAACACAAAGGGTACACTATTTAAAAACACAGGACACTCATGTAAACACACATGGAACACATTTAAATACACAGGACACAATTTAAACACACAGGACACCCATTTAAACACACAGGACACCCATTTAAAAACACAGGACACACATTTAAACACACATGACACACATTTAAACACATAGGACACCCATTTAACACATATGACACCCATTTAAACACATATGACACACATTTAAACACACAGGACACTCATGTAAAAATACATGGAACACATTTAAACACACAGGACACCATTTAAACACACGGGGTGCACATTTAAACACGCAGGACACACATTTAAACACACAGGGCACACTATTTAAAAACACAGGACACTGATGTAAACACACATGGAACACATTTAAACACACAGGACACACATTTAAACACAAATCTAAACACACAGAACACAACATTTAAACACATGGCACACCATTTAAACACACGGCGTGGAGACAGGCGATTTGCTGTGTGGGAACCAGCTTATAATCCTAGAAGAATAATCCCAGGCCTTGTGGATTTCGTAAAAACACAGGCGCACGCACACACACAGACACAATGATCGCTCCATTGATCTTTGGTGACAGTTGGGATAATGACGGATACACACAGGCACAATGATCGCTCCATTGATCTTTGGTAACAGTTCTGATAATGACGGATACACACAGACACAATGATCGCTCCATTGATCTTTGGTGACAGTTGTGAAAATGACGGATACACACAGACACAATGATCGCTCTATTGATCTTTGGTGAGAGTTGTGATAATGACGGACACACACAGACACAATGATCGCGCCATTGATCTTTGGTGACAGTTGGGATAATGACGGATACACACAGACACAATGATCGCTCCATTGATCTTTGGTGACAGTTGGGATAGTGACGGATACACACAGACACAATTACGCACTCGCGGACGCGCGCACACACATACACTCACACAGACACACTCACAGAGACACACACATTCCGAGAAATTAATCTCCGTGCTAAGTGATCCGTTAATTATTAACGGTTGAGTTTGTCCATCTGCCGATACATTTTACACACTTGGACTACTTAGAACTCATCATACGAGTGCTAGCGTTAACCCTGGTCAACTATTGGACTATTTGAACTCATCATACGAGTGCTAGTGTTAACCCTGGTCAACTATTGTAAACAGCATTTGATGATTATTTTCATGTACCCTGGCCGCTATACATCAAACATGACCCATTTTTACAGCATTTTTTTCCCGTATTTTTTTCCCGTATAACACATTGGCTCTATTTACTTTTGGTCTCGTCTGAAGACACGCCAACCGCATTTTGTGACCGCTCATTAGAGACCTCTTGTTGGAGGTCCCTAGTTTTGGACCGCATATTTGAGACCCCTTGCTTGATGACTCCCTTGTTTGATGGCCAGTGTTTGAAAACCCCCTTTAAAGCCTATTGCTTGAGACTCCTTTTCTTTTGAAACGCGTTGTTTCAGAATGCTTTGTTTGAGACCCCTGTTTTAGACCGCTCGTTTGAGATCCCTTGCTGTACACAGTATATCTCAGCAGAGATGGTGAATATCGGCGTGTCTCCCCCGTCACGTGTCGTGCCGTTCTGTCAATAAGTTTTCGATACTACATCGTTGCTAGCCATCACCCCGTTACTCTGCCACCCACTACTTCCTGGTGGCGGGTAGGACATGAGCCCGGCTTTGTGTTAGTTCTACGACCGTTCAGTAAGTAACTCGTTCTCACTGGTTACTACAGTAACACATCTGCTGTATGTGCTGAGGTAGGCATTGTCGGCGTGGGACCGGAAGCTGAAGTCAGGAGTCTCGTGGGCCGAGCTCTGACTTTTCTTATGCCGAGATTTTGATGTGACCGTCGAGTTGAAACCGTGTAGCTCTTGTCTCGCTGTACAGACAACTGTTTGTACTGTAACTCATTGTAACGTATTCTTAGCTTGAATTGTGTTACAAATTGTAACGAGGTACAGTGTTGTGAATAATGTGTTCTTACTGTTGACTTAAATTAATGTGTAAATCAGTCGACTATAGTGCAGCGGTTCTCAATCTGTGGGCCGAGCCCTCTTTAGGGGGGTCTCACGACCCTTACACAGAGGTCGCCAAAGACCACCGGAAAACACATATTTATGAAGCAGCGACGAAAATACGTTTCTGGTTAGGGGTCACCACAAACATGGGGAACTGCAATAAAAGGTCGCGGTATTAGGAAGGTTGAGAACCACTGCTTAAGTGTTTCTTAAGTATCAATTGAAACAAACATATTTTGAAATCTCGTGCTAGGCATGAAGGTAAAAATCCATCTAGCTATGTCTTTTAACTTAATTTATCGACAAACGCTCTCTCGCAATTTCTTTCTCTCCCTCCTCCCCCTCTCTCTCCTCACACTCGCTCTCTCCCCCTCTTTTGTCTCTCTCTCTCTTTTTCTCTCTCTCTGATCCATCTCTTTTTCTATGTCCCTCTCTCTCTGTCCCCATCTGACCTCACTTTCCTCTCCCTCATTCCCTCCATGCACTCTCTCTCCCTTCTTTTCCTCCCCTTTCTTCCTCCCCTTTCTCTCCTCCTCACTCTCTCCCTCCCCTCCTCGTTCGTCTAATCTCTATTTCTACCTTTTCTTCGTTCCCTCCTCTCCCTCGTTCTCTCCATCTTTCTCTCCCTCTCGTTCGTCTCTCTCTCCCTCCTTCCTCTCTGTCAGATCTCATTTAAGTGTAATGCAATGTCTCTGTCCATCTCTCTTAGTACCCCTCCCTCCCACTGTCTCGTTCTCTCCTTTCCCCTCCTTGCCTCATCCGTCAACTCAAACGTGTCTATTAGGTCTGACGTCAAGAGGTGCCATGTTTTGTGTGTGTTGTGTATTGATCCAATGATTGTGTCCAACAACTGGGACATGTTGGTGTCGTGTATTGATCCAATGAGTGTGTCCAACAACTGGGACATGGTGGTGTCGTGTATTGATCCAATGATTGTGTCCAACAACTGGGACATGTTGGTGTCGTGTATTGACCCAATGATTGTGTCCAACAACTGTGACATGTTGATGTCTTGTATTGACCCAATGATTGTGTCCAACAACTGGGACATGTTGGTGTCTTGTATTGACCCAATGATTGTGTCCAACAACTGGGACATGTTGGTGTCTTGTATTGATCCAATGATTGTGTCCAACAACCGGGACATGTTGATGTCTTGTATTGATCCAATGATTGTGTCCAACAACTGGGACATGAACTTGTTTGATGTCATTTATGTCAGTATAATATAGTCTAATAAGATGCCAACTCAAGTCTTTGGTCTGTGTAAACAACTACTATTTATTCACCATTCCACATTCTTTTTATATCCCACATCACATGACCACTCACTCCAGTTGTCCAACCAATAGTCACATCACGTGACCTCTCACTCCAGTTGTCCAACCAATAGTCACATCACGTGACCACTCACTCCAGTTGTCCAACCAATAGTCACATCACATGACCACTCACTCCAGTTGTCCAACCAATAGTCACATCACGTGACCACTCACTCCAGTTGTCCAACCAATAGTCACATACATGACCACTCACTCCAGTTGTCCAACCAATAGTCACATCACGTGACCACTCACTCCAGTTGTCCAACCAATAGTCACAGACATGACCACTCACTCCAGTTGTCGAACCAATAGTCACATCACGTGACCACTCACTCCAGTTGTCCAACCAATAGTCACATCACTAGACCACTCACTCCAGTTGTCCAACCAATAGTCACATCACTAGACCACTCACTCCAGTTGTCCAACCAATAGTCACATACATGACCACTCACTCCAGTTGTCCAACCAATAGTCACATCACTAGACCACTCACTCCAGTTGTCCAACCAATAGTCACATACATGACCTCTCGCTCCAGTTGTCCAACCAATAGTCACATATATAAGCCTGGACATTCATGAACGCAGCTCACCACGTCTAGGCATACAACATGATGACAACACGGGCTAATCAGGTCACAAAGTTCAAGCAATACACACAACAACAATCGTCAGACATGATATACGGTCACGGTATACATACTGTCTTGGTATACATACTGTCTCTGTATACTTACTGTCGCGGTATACTTAATGTCACGTTAGACATACTGTCACGGTATACATACGGTCACGGTATACATACGGTCATGGTATATATTATACTGACACACTATACACACTGCCACGGTATACTTACTGTCACGTTATACATACTGTCACGTAATACATACTGCCACGTATACTTACTGTCACGTTATGAATATTGTCACGGTATACATACTGTCACGGTATACATACTGTCAAGGTATGCATACTGTCACGTGCCCAAATCTTAATCCTGTTGATCTTACATGGCGGTGGATTGTATCCAAAGTTATTGGGATTATAGTACTGAGATTATGGATTGTGGGTACAGTGGCCTTGGGTTGTTGGTACAGTGGCATTGGGTTGTTGGTACAGTGGCCTTGGGTTGTTGGTACAGTGGCCTTGGGTTGTTGGTATAGTGGCATTGGGTTGTTGGTACGATGGCCTTGGGTTGTTGGTACGGTTGCCTTGGGTTGTTGGTATGGTGGCCTTGGATTGTTGGTACGGTGGCCTTGGATTGTTGCTACAGTGGCCTTGGGTTGTTGGTACAGTGACCTTGGATTGTTGGTACAGTGGCATTGGGTTGTTGGTACAGTGGCATTGGGTTGTTGGTATAGTGGCATTGGGTTGTTGGTACAGTGGCATTGGGTTGTTGGTATAGTGGCATTGGGTTGTTGGTACAGTGGCATTGGGTTGTTGGTATAGTGGCATTGGGTTGTTGGTACGATGGCCTTGGATTGTTGGTACGGTTGCCTTGGGTTGTTGGTATGGTGGCCTTGGATTGTTGGTACGGTGGCCTTGGATTGTTGCTACAGTGGCCTTGGGTTGTTGGTACAGTGACCTTGGATTGTTGGTACAGTGGCCTTGGGTTGTTGGTACAGTGGCATTGGGTTGTTGGTACGGTGGCCTTGGATTGTTGGTACGGTGGCCTTGGATTGTTGGTACCAATGCCTTGGATTGTTGGTACGGTGGCCTTGGATTGTTGGTACGGTGGCCTTGGATTGTTGGTACCAAGGCCTTGGGTTGTTGGTACGGTGGCCTTGGATTGTTGGTACCAAGGCCTTGGGTTGTTGGTACGGTGGCCTTGGATTGTTGGTACCAAGGCCTTGGGTTGTTGGTACGGTGGCCTTGGGTTGTTGGTACGAAGGCCTTGGATTGTGGGTGCAGTGGCCTTGGGTTGTTGGTACGGTGGCCTTGGGTTGTTGGTACGAAGGCCTTGGATTGTGGGTACAGTGGCCTTGGGTTGTTGGTACGGTGGCCTTGGGTTGTTTGTACGGTGGCCTTGGGTTGTTGGTACGGTGGCCTTGGGTTGTTGGTACGAAGGCCTTGGATTGTGGGTGCAGTGGCCTTGGAGTTTTGGTACAATGGCCTTGGGTTGTTGGTACGGTGGCCTTGGGTTGTTGGTACGAAGGCCTTGGATTGTTGGTACAGTGGCCTTGGGTTGTTGGTACGGTGGCCTTGGGTTGTTGGTACGGTGGCCTTGGATTGTTGGTACAATGGCCTTGGGTTGTTGGTACGGTGGCCTTGGGTTGTTGGTACGAAGGCCTTGGATTGTTGGTACAGTGGCCTTGGGTTGTTGGTACGGTGGCCTTGGGTTGTTGGTACGGTGGCCTTGGATTGTTGGTACAATGGCCTTGGGTTGTTGGTACGAAGGCCTTGGATTGTTGGTACAATGGCCTTGGGTTGTTGGTACGGTGGCCTTGGATTGTTGGTACAATGGCCTTGGGTTGTTGGTACGAAGGCCTTGGATTGTTGGTACGGTGGCCTTGGGTTGTTGGTACGGTGGCCTTGGGTTGTTGGTACGGTGGCCTTGGGTTGTTGGTACGGTGGCCTTGGGTTGTTGGTACGGTGGCCTTGGGTTGTTGGTACGAAGGCCTTGGATTGCTTGTAATGTGATATTGGATTGTTGATGTTGTGGCGTAGGATTGGTTATCCTGTATTATTTGCACTGTTGTACTGTTGGTATTGGTTTGTTGATACAGTGGTAAAGCATTGTTTGTACTGTATTATTGGCACTTTTGGTTTTGGATTGTTGGTACTTTTGATATTGGATTATTGAAGCTGGGATATATGATTATGAGTAATGTAATGTTTGTACTTTTGTATTGGATTGATGGCACCGTGGTATTAGATTGTTTGCGCTGTGACATAGTGTTGTTTATTGTTGTATGTATTCTAATATATATATCTGTAGGTACTGTGTTATGCAAGTGTAGGTACTGTAAAATGCAGTTGTCGTGTCACTGTTAGTTACTATCAGATCCATCGTACCGTGTCATTGGTATGCGCATTCTGAATTTCAAAACTTGTGCAAATCCCTCGGCACCTAACGTCTCCGCACCAAGTGCATAACTTACTAAACACTCCTACGAGTTTTCAACTTTTCATGTTGTCGAAATTTTTGGAGAAATCGGATCTCAACAAAAAACCTGGTGGCCGTTTCTGGAATTTCGTGGATACTTTCATTTTTTCACTGCAAAGTTCTCGGACATCCAATTAAAATTGCTCTACACGGGTGACGTTGTGTTTTCATCTGTTGTAGTCTAATCATCAAATATTTGTGAAAGAACAAAAAAGTAACAAAAACAAAGCATCTGTTCCTCAAAGGATATTGAAGGCGAGCACGTGGCGCTGTGGTCGTTGAGTCGGTCTTTGTCTTTTTAATGACCCTGTCTGCTGACTGACCGGAGTCGGACCTTCGCTTCACGGGTGGATTCGGACGCCTCAGATGGAATTGGTAGGTCCAACACGTGCGTCTGTCAGTGTTTAGTTATTTTGTTTATGTTTCTGTGCATGTCTGTCTGCGTGTTACGTTTTAAATGTATTTTACGAGTCGGCACGTTGGTGCACGTTTGAAGAAAAGCACTTAACAAAGGAATGAAATCGGTGGACTGAAACCGGTGGACTGAAACCAGTGGACTGAGATAGCGAGACCTAAGCTAGTAAGGTTTTAAACAGTCAACTTACTCAGACAGTTACAGCTTGGCACCAGTAGCGTCGCAGGAGTTGTCGGAATAGTTCATTGTACCAATGTTATCCGCCTACGGGCATCTCTGCGTTTTGAATTCAGAGTTTCCGTCTCTTAGATGAGTTGCCATCCAAGGTTAATGAGTACCATCCACCCGGGGAAGCTGGTGGGGTTTTTGCTTGGTGGGGATTGAACTCCAGACCATGAACTTGAGATTTGCTCAGTTAAACCACTTGGCTCCCCAGCATATCCTACAAATGAGAAAAGGGGGAAAATATATCCATTTACAGCACTTGAATTAAATTGGATATCTCTAGTAATAAAAATTTGGAAATAGTTATCCACACATACAGTGAAAATATTAATCCACACAAGTAATACGAATGGGGAAAATACTTTTGGGTAATTTTTTATCCCCACACACACACAATGGTAAGTAACTATCGCTCAAGTTTCCTCAATTACAATTATCCGTCTTATTTATAGTAGAGGAAATACGGGTCTCGAAGGGAGATCGTGCATTCAATATAGAGATGCACGCCAGATTCCCGCATCTCATCAACATCTTTCATAATCACGAACACGTGATAGCTTTCTTTCATAACCAAGGACGCGAACATTCTGCATCTCAACTAGTTTCATAATCAAGTGCGTGGGAGAAACTGCAATGGTTGTCCGTCATGTCAGTTGGTGACGTCACAAAATAGGAGATGTTATAGGCCCAAGATGTTAAAGTCTGCCATATCATAACATTCTGTTCAAACGAGGGGTCTCACTCTCAAATTATCCGGGGGCCGCAGGCGGTAGAGTCTAATTGAAACGGGGCCGCATCAAGTATTTCACGAGAAAGTGATTATACATTCAGTCAGTGCCGGCCCTAAAAATTGCGGGGCCCTATGTGAAACGGATTGCGCGGGGCCCAGTCTGGGTAGTGATAAGGATAATAAATGCAAATTAATATTTTGTATTAGAAAATAAATTAGCGCGGGGCCTATGAAAGTGCGGGGCCCACTGCGGCCGCATAGGTTGCAGTGGCCTAAGGTCGGCCCTGCATTCAGTAAAGAACAACTGTTACAATCTGATCAACATTTATAAATAATAAATAAAAACATGAAGGGTTCTCAAGAACTAGGCTTCACTTACTTCCTCCTACACTCTGTTGCCAGATACCCCACTCGTACAAGATACGGGCAATTTTAATAGAGATTCTTTAATACTGTGTAAGATTGCCACCATTTACAACACTTATGGTTGTGCATTACCCACTAACTGACTTTTTAAACGTATGATATATCTATAATATACACTATTCGAAGCGTGTTTTCTCAAAACCGTTTGTCTCATAAAATGCTCCAAAAACATTTTTAGACCGATTTTAAAACGATTCGGACCATTATAATACCGTCCAAATTTATACAAACATGATACACACCAGAATTAGACAACTCGGTGAGATTCGACTGAAACTATCGCTGAGGGTCACATTATAGATACGAGAATGGGGAAAACGCGCGGGCCGTATTAACACTAAACTGTGCTGTCAGGGAGTGAACCGCATTAACACTAAACTGTTCTGTCAGGAAGTGGACCGCATTAACACTAAACTGTGCTGTCATGCAGTGGACCGCATTAGCACTAAACTTTGCTGTCGTGTAGCGGGCCGCATTAACACTCAACTGTGCTGTCAGGTAACGGGTCGCAAAATATCGTCTTGCGGGTCTCAAATGGCCCGCGGGCCGCGATTTTGAGATTCCCTGGATTGAACTGTCTCAGCGTCAGCCTAATGTCTTGTCTGTGTCATTAAAAATTTGTATGTTGTATTACATCTGTGAGTGAATTATGTCACTGTTTTGTCAGTACGATACATGTGTCAGTAGCGTGTCGATAGTTGTGTCAGCGGCGTTTCGATAGTTGTGTCAGCGGCGTGTCGACAGTTGTGTCAGCGGTGTGCCGATAGTTGTTTCAGCGTTGTGCCGATACTAAAGCTTTGTCATGGGCGTGCCGATACGATAAGCTGTTTTGAGTGTCGGCGATGGATCGATACGATACTTCCATGAGTCACGGTAATCGTGTTTGCCACCGCCCTGGTTTCGCCGTCGTTAGCTGGTGTCGAGGATCGATACTTTGATGTTTTAAGCACACAACTAGCGATGGCTTTGATGTGCTGGTGAGTTCATCAGAGCTCATTAGGTTTCTCTGACACGGTTGTCTTCAGAAGATGAAAGTATGGCCAATGTTCTCATACTGTTCACAGATCAGCGTGACACTGCCGGATTTGGCACACTGCCGAGGTCATTCGCGCGTCACATTGGTAGTTCTGGAATTGTCATGGCGGATGAGGGTTTAATGATAAGATCTATTTTATAATGCGTTCACATTTATGAACTGCTGAGTGTGTCTACTTTGACCCATTGCAAGATATGGCTCAAATACATTATTTTCAAATGTAACATCCATTGATGGATCGCGGTATTCGAACGGGCGTGTTGCAATTTACATCAATTTGAGAACCCTTGTTGAAAACACATATTTTTTTTTTTGTTGGTTCTTTTCAAGAGAGTGCTTCCTTCAATTATTTAAGTTTGTAGCAAGTAACTCTAAGAGATGTATGACCATCGATTACGTCCCTTGTCTCACTGTAGCAGTCCGAGTTCGTTGACCCTGTGGAAACTGTGGCGGGCGTTAAATAATCCGCAGTAATGGGAGAGTTATCCTGCGACACACACATGACCTCCCATAACTCGAAATCCTTTCCTATGGCTTTAGCTACAGAGCTCGTTATTTTTATTGACACTAGATACTCAGCTGCCGGTGATTTCGCTTTCTTTGCCCGGTATTTTAGCCTTTTTGATCCAGTATTTTAGCTTTCTTGATCCAGTATTTTAGCTTTCTTGATCCAGTATTTTAGCTTTCTTGATCCAGTATTTTAGCTTTCTTGATCCAGTATTTTAGCTTTCTTGATCCAGTATTTTAGCTTTCTTGATCCAGTATTTTAGCTTTCTTGATCCAGTATTTTAGCTTTCTTGATCCAGTATTTTAGCTTTCTTGATCCAGTATTTTAGCTTTGTTGATCCGGTATTTTAGCTTTCTTGATCCGGTATTTTAGCTTTCATGATAAAGCATGTTAGCGTTCTTGATCCGGTATTTTAGCTACTGTCTTGCGACATTTTGGGAAACGCTGCACTAAAGAAATAGCTTTTTATGTCATTAACATGGAGTTGTCTTATTCCCGACGTCTCTCTCTCCCCCCAACCCCCTTTCTAAGTCCGCTATAAGCAGCTGCCCTCTGCTTATGTGCCCACCAATACAATCTCACTGTTCATAATGATATGTACAAACTTCATGCCCATCAAGGCATTGTGAGTACAAAATTGGGTACCTAAAATCGGAACCTCCTCTCTTTGTCTCTCTCTCTCTGCCACACTCTCTCTCTCTCACCCTCTCTCTCTCTCTCAATCTCAATATATCTTTCCCTGTCTCTGTTTCCCTCTGCCACATCTAAATGTTAATCTTTTCCTCCTCTCTTTGATCCCTTTGTGACCTCTTTCAATCTCTTATTTTCCTCCTCTCTCTGTCTCCTGATCCCACATTTCCTCTCTCCATATCTCTCTCAATTTCCCCACCCATTATATTTGTGTCCCCGTGTCCCCACCCCCTCTTCATCTCATTCTCTCTTTACTCCCCTCAATGCCATTCTCTCCCCATCCCCTTCTCCAGCCCCCCCCCCCCCAAGACTATCTCCCCTCTCTCTCCTGAAATAGTTTCAACTGAAATGCTGATATTGCTCATGACACGTAAATCGTGATTGTTAAATGTCAAGGTCAGTGCTGACAGAGAACAATGACGATTATTGATATACACACCTGTCAGAATTGACGGACCACCAAGAGTTGTCATACGTTTGATCTCAGTTGTTGCCTCCCATTCAAACTTAATTTCTCTCTTTGCACACACGCCGAAATTTGTTGTTTCTATAAGGAGACAATATTGCTCTATTATTTCATAAACCAAAAAATACAATGCTATCATCTGTGGGCGGTCCTATAACGTCGTCAAAAACAAAGAGACAATACAATTTTGTTATAAGACATTTTGAACATTGAAGTGGCACATCAGCTGCTGCATAAGCGGCACTCTACTGGGCCAATCTGAACCTCATGGTCTGGAGTTCAATCCCCACCACCAAACCCCAGTGAATCACAAACACCACCAGCACCCCGGGTGGATGGGACTCGTTAACCTTGGACGGCAACTCATCTAAGAGAAGGAAACTATGAATTCAAACCCGGAGATGGAGTCCCGTAGGCGGATAACATCTACACAATAAAACATACTGACAACTCCTGCGACGCTACTGGTGCCAAGCTGTACCATCCACATGATGTTCCCTTGTGGCTATCCAGCGGCGTGGAGAGAGGCGATTTGCTGTGAAGGGAACCAGCTTATAATCCTAAAAAGAATAATCCCAGGCCTTGTAGACTTAGTCTACACCATCGTCGCATTGGGACGGACGGATGCCTGCATATATATTTTTTTTAAATGCATATCAAGTATCTATACGAAACTTTGTTTTTAATGAGCTGTTTAATGAGGGGAAGATATTATTATTATTATTGTTAGTTTTCTATAGCGTGATACCTCCAGCCTAGGGCTGTCCTCACCACGCTGTACATACAATTTAACAAACATAATCATGAATTTTTAAAATTAACATACATTAATTAAGTAAAAGAAAACAAATGTGTTTTCGCTCCAACCATTCCATACATATTTATATGTCAAGACAGGGACGGCACCCAGCAGCATCGTTTATCGGTCAGAGGGGGGGGAATTAGTCAGGATAGTAGAGTTTAAAGACATGTGTTTTCAATGCAGTTTTGAAGGCTGTGATGTTTGTAATATTGCGGATGTGTTGTGGAAGAGAATTCCATTGTTTGGGAGCACAGAAAGAAAAAGATCGTTCACCGTATATTTTTGTGCGAGTCTTTGGGACAGAAAGAATTTTCGTGTCTGCAGAGGAGCGAAGCTGTCGAAGGGGTGAATAGACAGAGAGAAGTTCGGTTAGATAGGAAAGGCAGGAATTCGAGAAAAAGTTGTGACAGAGAACAGAGCGGTTGTAGTCAATCTGTGCTTGTACGGGGAGCCAATGAAGTCAATGAAGTAGTGTTGTGACGTGATCACGTTTGTTTGCCTTTAGAACTAGCCTAGCAGCCGAGTCTTGAACCTTTCGTTATTTTTCTAAGAAGTGTTTTGGTGAACCTGACAGAAGAGAGTTGCAATAGTCAATACGAGAGAGAAAAAGAGCACAGACTGGGGTTTTTGTTGCACTAACTGTGAGGTAGTGGCTGATGGAGCTTATCTGACGGATAGCCGTGTATGCAGAGCGACAGATTCCATCCTTCCGACTTTTAATATTTCATATATGAGGAACTTACGCTATAATCAGTGGCGTAGCGAGCTTAACTCGCGCCCGGGGCACAATACCTTTTTAGCGCCCCCCAATACCTTTTTAGCGCCCCCCCTTTATTCGAAAACCATACAATATATAGTAAAACATACCATTTGGCGCCCCTTTGTGAGTAGCGCCCGGGGCATGATGCCCCCCCCCCTTGCTCCCCCCTCACTACGCCACTGGCTATAATCAAGAAGTCGTTGCAAAGAACGGCACATTAGTTATTTTTTGGAACTCCCGTGAAGACGGGTAGATATTTCATTACATCTTCTTCTTCTTCTATATAGTTAAGGGCCCACGATCAATTTATTATATATATCATCTCTTATATATATATATATTACACTTCTAGTGGACTGCTTCCACTTCCGGCTGCTTACTAGAAAGCTGGCTGCTTCCTTTACAGCGTATTTGGTATTGAGAGTATATTACAAATAATTTTATATGTTTGAAAGAAATTATGGTTCAGTTGCGCGCCAAATATAATTCCCGAAAACTGCGCTAAATGATTTTTTTTTAAATAACGCGACTGCGTTTGGTGCGTGATATTTTCTTTCCTCTTCGGAAAATGAAGTCGTCTCAATTTAAGTATGGTGTAAAAAATATTCGGGTTAAAAGTCTTTGGTACATCAGAATGTTAATATACTACATGGTCGTGGGGGGGGGGGGGGGGAGTGATCAGTGACGTATCATTGGGTGGAAAGGGGAAGGGAGCAAAAATTGGGATTCTTAAATATGCGTAACTTGAGTTCATGTTTTGTCAAGTAACTTTAGTAGATGGGAAGATCACGCATGACTGTCGCCAATGTTTGGCGAGCTATATCTATTACTAAATACTCGTCCCACATGCAGAATTACCATCGAGGTCCAACATACAGAATTACCATCGTGATCCAACATACAGAGTTACCTTCGTGGTCCAACATACAGAATTACCTTTGTGGTCCAACATACAGAATTACCATCGTGGTCCAACATGCAGAATTACTATGTGGTCCGAATTAGCTACTCCTTGCCTCGAACCTACACTACATTGAGTCGTATCCCTGCCCTGCAGTTTGAGAATCGTTGTCCTAAAATTATCTGGTAAAAAGTTCAAATAAAACCCAATTGACATCCGAAAATAGCCACAGACCAGTAGCCAGCAAAGGCGTCCATGCCGGAAGCCTGGCTGCTGATCGGCCTCAACTTAACGGCTATCTTTTCATCAGCCGGCCGCCAGCACCTCTTGACTGAACCTTCGAGGGTCCGGTCCGGTCATCGGCCGGCCACTCGAGACTGTTGTGGCCGTCTCTGTGGTCGGTTCGCTGCGATGGAAGTAGCTGTGTGAAAGCCCGAGACGAAACCTCGGATCTTCTCTAGTGGCGATATTCATCTCACAAGATGCTCATTATTATGTATATATATATATATATATATATATATATATATATATATATATATATACATAATAATGAACATCTTGTAAACAACTCTAATGTTACTGCATATCATCAGATCATTATATATTTAGACATAATCTTTGAATTAAAAAGACAATTGAAACCCGTGCCGAAATTTTGTCTACATGTTTACTCTGTTGAAACTTTTCTTCCTAACACATCTCCCTCACTCTGTTGAAACTTTTCTTCCTAACACATCTCCCTCACTCTGTTGAAACTTTTCTTCTTAAAAAATCTCCCTCACTCTGTTGAAACTTTTCTTCCTAAAAAATCTCCCTCACTCTGTTGAAACTTTTCTTCTTAAAAAATCTCTCTCACTCTGTTGAAACTTTTCTTCTTAAAAAATCTCCCTCACTCTGTTGAAACTTTTCTTCCTAACACATCTCCCTCACTCTGTTGAAACTTTTCTTCCTAACACATCTCCCTCACTCTGTTGAAACTTTTCTTCCTAACACATCTCCCTCACTCTGTTGAAACTTTTCTTCCTAACACATCTCCCTCACTCTGTTGAAACTTTTCTTCTTAAAAAATCTCCCTCACTCTGTTGAAACTTTTCTTCTTAAAAAATCTCCCTCACTCTGTTGAAACTTTTCTTCTTAAAAAATCTCCCTCACTCTGTTGAAACTTTTGTTCCTAACAAATCTCCCTCACTCACTCTGTCCACGTTTTGCAATCAGGTTTTTATCCTTTCTTAACGTTATTTATCTTTTTTTTTTTCCAGATTTGATATAAGCATTTTCCTCCCTCCACACAGATCCCACAAACACCAACCGGTATTATGTTCCCGGACTTAAAATGTTGTTATATTCCAATCCTCTTACCCGTTGCCATGATAACCATAGATGCCGGTCGGTTTACAGTCCCGACATTTATAGATTTTAATATTTGTAGTTTGAATTACAGAAATCCATTAATAAAAGACGGGATCTTCGGGTGTCGTTCTCCAGCACAATCGACAGTTCTCTGATCAAGGATCTTCGGGTGTCGTTCTCAGCCCAATCGACAGTCGTCTGATCAGGTTTCTCTACGCACTTTGGTCTCATCTGACGCGAGATATATTTGCCTCACTGTATTTGACATCTTGGGTTGTCGTTGTGTTGCTGATAGTGCTTCACTATATTTGATATCTCCGGTTGCCAGGGGTCGCCGACAGTGCCTGCCAAATTGGTTTGTGGTATGACCATTCTTTGCCGTAGGGGAACAACTGGATAATGATGAGAACCTAAGACATTACTCATTTGTCTGACCTTTTTTATTTTTTTTAAATATTTTTTTTAAACGTCAGATGCTCTAAATTAAATTCCGTGGGTTTCATTCCCTAATGTATGTGGTTTACCTGAGGCGTGCCGGTTCTTTCCTTTCTAGTTAACAACAGTGTGACACAGCGGTTCTCAACCTGTGGGTCGCGACCCCTTTGGGGGTCGAACAACCCTTTCATACTGGTCGCCTAAGACCATCGGAAAACACATATACTCTACAGTTATGAAGTATCAAAGAACATAATTTTGTGGTTGGGGGTCGCCACAAAATAAGGAACTGTATTAAAGGGTCGCGGCATTAGCAGGGTTGAGAACCACTGGTGTAACATGTGTAGTTGTTGGTGGGGGGTTTATTTGTAATGTTTTTTTCGGGGGTGAGTGGGTGGGTTTGGGGAGGACAAAAACCCACTAGATTTAAGAGTCAACCTTTAATGCCAGGCGAGTGAATACTGTCACGTGACCGCCGGTCAGCTGATGAGTACCGCCGGAGAGTTTCTTCTGCTCGTCCAGGCGGAGCGGGGTGCGCTGGTCGGTGTCAATCGATCGCTTCTTGTGTTCGCCCGGGTGGAAAATTATTGTATCTGATATCCATCCTGACCGAAAGGCGCCCTGGGGGGCGGGGGGTGGCAACGCAACACCTTCCCTCCTGAGAGAAAGCAAACCCGCTCAGACCCTAAGGGAAAGTTGACTGAGAACGCTTTAAACGCAGCGTTTTCGGCCGACCGCGCGTCTCCAAGGCCAGGGGTGAGGTTCCCGGCGTGCTTGCGCATGGTTTGGCGACGGGGAAACCTGTCGTCGGGCCGGGTGGGGGTGTGCTGGGGGGCACTAAGACCTCCCGCTCCGGCCCACCGACATCATTTCCCTATATGACGTATTTAGTATCTGATATCCGCGTATTTATAACCAATGGGCTAAATGGCGTATCATTTCCTCAGTGAATTTTGTTTTAAACTTTAGTTGCCGCTCATCACCATGACGGGACCTGAATTTTTAATAAGATTTGAAATTGGGAACTTTCAAACCTTCATAACAAGTGTTTTTATGTATATAGATAAATATAATGTGAACTTCTTGTAATCCAAATATCAAAGAAACGCCATCTTCCGTTAAGGAAAGCGGAGTTCTGAGCATGTCGCCAAAGTTTCCACAATCCTGAAGATTTAGCTTCCGGGTAGCACGTCACTTAAGCTAGAACTGAAGCCTCGTCGTACCACCATACTCCCCCCCCCCCCCCCCCGTATCCCCCAACCCTTCTTTCCCTCCTGTCACGAATAGAGCCGTGCGTCACTGTCTTGATAATAGTCTCCCTTGAACTAATGAGTGGAAACGTTACCCCCCCCCTTCTACTGGTATTTAGAGCTGACGTTGGGGTGGGTTTTTTGGGCCAAGTCTCCGTCTTAATGGCAGAACGCACTCCATTTATTACCAGACGCCCTGAGTTAAACCAGTGGCTCTAAAATTCTACACTCAAACGACCCCAATTTAACATCGCGCTCCACCCCCCCCCCCCATTCCCAGACTTGGTCTGCTAAACCAGCGGTTCTTAAATTGTATACTCCTACAACCCTAATATAACACTCCCACCCCCCTCCCCATTAATTCCCAGACTCGGTCTGGTACACCGGCGTTTCTTAAATTGTGTTTTAACACATACCCCAAATAGATAATTAATATTGGATTTCAAAAGTTACGATGATTCCCGTCAACGACACTTGTTCTTTTTGGTTCTTTTGTTATCTCCGTGTCAGATGACTAAAGTTGACCAATGACATGTCAAATAGTTGGTGCTGCGGACACCGAGGTGACAACACACTCCTAACCACGCTATTCTTGTCATGTCAAGTTACCTTATGTCTAAACCACCTGGCACGCATAACACTAGGGGTATCTCCAGACATTTTGAGAACGTCTTATACGGAGCAGACGGTACCTGCAGAAAGATTAAATCAATTCGAAATATCTGCCCTTGACGACCTTGCACTGCGTGTACCGGATCTAATTCTGCTGGCGGACCAATTTAAGTGATTGGGGGGCCTAATCAAGGGTTTATTAGTTGGACCATCTTTGGCGTGGAGCACATCGTTAGCGTGGAGCACATCGTTAGCGTGGAGCACATCGTTAGCGTGGAGCACATCGTTAGCGTGCACATGTAGCACATCTTTAGCGTGTAGCACATCGTTAGCGTGTAGCACATCGTTAGCGTGTAGCACATCGTTAGCGTGTAGCACATCGTAAGCGTGCACATGTAGCACATCGTTAGCGTGGAGCACATCGTTAGCGTGCACATGTAGCGCATCGTTAGCGTGTAGCACATCGTTACAGTTGTGCACATAATTAGAGCTTCACATTATTAATATGTAATACAATCTGAGCAGGTCATTAACTTTTAGCACAGCGGTTCTAAACCTCTGGGTCGCGACCCCTTTGAGGATCGAACTACACTTTCCCAGGGGTCGCCTAAGATCATCGGAAAACACATGTACTCTACAGTAATGAAGTAGCAACGAAATTAATTTTGTGATTGGGGGTCGCCACAACATGATGAACTGTGTTACGGGGCCGTGGCATTGTGAAGGTTGAGAACCACTTTCTTAGCAAATTATTAGCATGTCTCATACCATAGTATGTTGCAGAGGTATCACATCATTTGTGTGTCTCATAACATAGTATGATGTTCGGCATTCTAATTGATTTTCATCAATTTGAGCATCATATATATTTATATTTATATACATATATATATATATATATAGATATAAATAACGACTCTTAAATTACGTTAAGGAAAAAAATGTATCTTCAATTTAAATAAACTACAATATTTTAATGGAAAGAAATGGATACAAGTTTTAAAAGCTTTCGCGCTACGTCTGACATTTTGCAAGTTCAAAATGCACCCTCCTCCCTTTCCCCCCCCCCCCCCCCCAAATTTAAAAAAGAAAAGAAAAAGATCCCAACTCATTGACGTCAATAAACAGGCATCTGCATCTTGCTGGACTTGTATGCCTTAAATATTAATGACAAGGAATTGAAGCAACACACCGCTTTAAATCTCCCCCCCCCCCGTTGCCGCCATCTCCCCCACCATACCCTCTCCAAATTTCAGGTGTTCTCCGGTTCCCTCCGTCTGCAGAACCAGAAAATGTTGAGACTGACACTAGAAAAGTTGTATTTATTTTCAACGCACCCATTCCTTCAGTTGTAGTATAGGCTCAGTCAAACACTCCTGTGGTTATATCTTCTGATATTTTTATTATTATTATTATAAGAAGTTTTTTTATAGGTAGTACCCCAACCTAGGGCTGGGCTCACCACGCTGTACATACAATTTAAAAAAAAAAAAAAAAAAAATTAACATACATTAATTAAATGAAACAAAATAAATGTGTATTCGCCTAACCTCTCCATAACTTTTTTAAATGTCAAGCCATGGGCGGCACTCAACAGTATCATCTATCCGTCAGAGGGGGGGAATTAGTCAGGATAGTAGAGTTTAAAGACATGTGTTTTGAGTGCAGTTTTGAAGGCTGTGATGGTTAGTATATTGCGGATGTGTAGTGGAAGAGAATTCCATTGTTTGGGGCACTGAAAGAGAAAGATAGTTCACCGTATGTTTTTGTGCGAGTATTTGGGACAGAAAGAATGCGCCCGTCTGCGGAGGATTGAAGCTGTCGAAGGGGTGAATAGACAGAGAGAAGTTCGGTTAGATAGGAAGGGCAGTAATTCGAGAAAAAGTTGTGGCAGAGAACAGAGAGTTTGTAGTCAATCCGTTCTTGTACAGGGAGCCAATGAAGTGAATGATGTAGTGGTGTGACGTGATCACATCTTCCAATATCTATAGCTTTTTCCAATATCTAGCATCTTTCAATCTCTTGTCCTACATTTACCGTACTTTCTCTTGTTCTACATTTACCGTACTTTCTCTTGTCCTACAGTTACCGTACTTCCTCTTGTCCTACATTTACCGTACTTTCTCTTGTCCTACATTCACCGTACTTTCTCGTGTCCTACATGTACCGTCCTTATTCGCGTCCTTTCGCCTTTCAAAATCTCCTCTTCCTCCCACCGCGCACTTATGTTCGAAACATGTCTCACAAGTCCCTATTGCCTCAATTGGCTTCCACTGTCTCAATTGTCCCCACTGCCTCAATTGTCCCCCACTGCCTCAATTGTCCCCCACTGCCTCAATTGTCCCCCACTGCCTCAATTGTCCCACACTGCCTCAATTGTCCCCCACTGCCTCAATTGTCCCCCACTGCCTCAATTGTCCCCACTGCCTCAATTGTCCCCCACTGCCTCAATTGTCCCCCACTGCCTCAATTGTCCCACACTGCCTCAATTGCCCCCCACTGCCTCAATTGTCCCCCACTGCCTCAATTGTCCCCCACTGCCTCAATTGTCCCTCACCCCACTGCTTCTATTGACATGTATATGTTTTCTTAATATTCCTATTCTCTATTTCTTATACCTCCAAAACCTTATCTCTTCGTTCCATCTTATTTTTTATCCATACACCTTGCTTATATCTCATATTCTTTCCATACATCTTCCTTATATCTCACTTCTATCTCTACATTCTCCCTTTCTAGTCCTAACTTCTCCCTGTCTGTCTTCTCCCTCTCTGACTTCTCCCTCTCTGACTTCTCCCTCTCTGACTTCTCCCTCTCTGACTTATCCCTCTCTAACTTCTCCCTCTCTGACTTCTCCCTCTCTGACTTCTCCAGTCCAGGTGACCTCGCATGAGTCAGTGACATACACCTGGCCTGTAAGGAACTTGGCCCCATCTTACCTTGGATAGTTTATCACTGTTACACTGGCATGACCCGTGGAACCATCCAGACAGGTGGGAAAGGAGCGGGTGAGCGGTGGTGGAGGTGTTATTGAGGGGGGAACTGCAGAAGCATTTTATGTTTCTGATTGGTGAGTTTTCTGGACCCGTGGACCATCACCCACCGTACACTCGTGGACCATCACACCAGTAGACCATCCACACCAGTAGACCATCCACACCAGCAGACCATCCACACCAGTAGACCATCCACACCAGTAGACCATCACGCCAGTAGACCATCACACCATTGGCATCACACCAGTAGACCATCACATTAGGAGACCATCACACCAGTAGACCATCACACCAGTAGACCATCACACCAGTAGACCGTCACACCAGTAGACCATCACACCAGGAGACCATCACACCATTAATGGTCTAATGATGTATGTTACAAGAGGATCTGGGTTTTGAACCGCTGCCTTAGAGTGCTAGTGACCTATCGATACAAGCATCTCTTCTAAAGACTAGGATTCATTCACTGCCAGGGTGCAGTTTACGTCTGCGAGGGTGTAATGGCTTGTACCTGCTAGTGCCTAGCTCACACGGTGCTCACCGTCCTACTGTAAACATGCGGCTATGTAGTAAACCACTGACTTACAAATGGCTTAGACTAATGCGGCCATATTGTATACACGGACCAGGCACAAACGGGCGCCTGGAACTTAACAGACTCTGAATCAGGTCAACGGCGTTTGCTTCTCACATACATCATTAGACCCTCCTATAACATACACCATTAGATCCTCGTGTAACATACATCATTAGATTCTCAAGTAACATACATAATTAGACCCTCCTGTAACATACATCATTAGATCCTCATATAACATACATAATTAGATCCTCAAGTAACATACATCATTAGATCCTCATGTAACATGCATCATTTGATCCTCATGTAACATGCATCATTAGACCCTCCTGTAACATACATCATTAGATCCTCCTGTAACATACATCATTAGATCACTATGTAACATACATCATAAGATCCTCATGTAACATACATCATTAGACCTTCCTGTAACATACATCATTAGATCCTTCTGTAACATGCATCATTAGATCCTCATGTAACATACATCATTAGAACCTCATGTAACATACATCATTAGATCCTTCTGTAACATACATCATTAGAACCTCATGTAACATACATCATTAGATCCTCAAGTAACATACATCATAAGATCATCATATAACATACATCATTAGAGCCTCATGTACCATACATCAGTAGACCCTCCTATGGATCTGCGATGTTTACGACACTAGACTACTACCTAAGAAGGTTCTTTAGTCTTAAATTAATGTCTGACAAATGAGACATTTCCGGGCAGTAGTCTAGTGTAAACAAATTCAAACACGTGCTAGAATTAACACATCACTTATCCATGTTGTATCCATTCATTTATAAACTCTGTTATCAATGCACCAAAATTCATTCTCCTTACAATAATACCATCTTCCTTCGCATTAATAATACATAAATAATGCCAGCACTTGTTTGAACATGTATAAGTCTTCAAAAGCCTTCATGGAGAAGGGTGGGGTTGTTGTTCCTATACTAAGTAAGTAGGAGGTAGTAAGTGAAGCCTAGTTCTTGAGAACCCCTTAATTTGTTTATTTGTTATTAATGAAGTTTGAGCACATTGTAACAGTTGTACTTTATGGAATTTGTAATCGCTTTTTTTAATTTTTTTTTAATTTTTTTGTGTGGAATACTTGATGCGGCCCAGTCTCACTCAGACTCTACCTCCTTCGGCCCCCGGATAATTTGAGTTTGAGAACCCTGCCGTAAGGGTAAACCGGTCTGCTTTCATCTATTAATCCCGTGCACACAAAAAAAACCCCACCATATTCCCTCCACCCCATTGTTTTCTCTGAGCAATGAAACATTAAGGGCTGACGTAACAATGATTGTTATGACTATTGGGCTGACGTAACAATGATTGTTATGACTAGTGGGCTGACGTAACAATGATTGTTATGACTAGTGGGCTGACGTAACAATGGTTGTTATGACTAGTGGGCTGACGTAACAATGGTTGTTATGACTAGTGGGCTGACGTAACAATGGTTGTTATGACTATTGGGCTGACGTAACAATGATTGTTATGACTATTGGGCTGATGTAACAATGATTGTTATGACTATTGGGCTGATGTAACAATGATTGTTATGACTAGTGGGCTGATGTAACAATGATTGTTATGACTATTGGGCTGACGTAACAATGATTGTTATGACTATTGGGCTGACGTAACAATGATTGTTATGACTATTGGGCTGATGTAACAATGATTGTTATGACTATTGGGCTGACGTAACAATGGTTGTTATGACTAGTGGGCTGACGTAACAATGATTGTTATGACTAGTGGGCTGACGTAACAATGATTGTTATGACTAGTGGGCTGACGTAACAATGGTTGTTATGACTAGTGGGCTGACGTAACAATGGTTGTTATGACTAGTGGGCTGACGTAACAATGGTTGTTATGACTAGTGGGCTGACGTAACAATGGTTGTTATGACTATTGGGCTGACGTAACAATGATTGTTATGACTATTGGGCTGATGTAACAATGATTGTTATGACTATTGGGCTGATGTAACAATGATTGTTATGACTAGTGGGCTGATGTAACAATGATTGTTATGACTATTGGGCTGACGTAACAATGATTGTTATGACTATTGGGCTGACGTAACAATGATTGTTATGACTATTGGGCTGATGTAACAATGATTGTTATGACTATTGGGCTGACGTAACAATGATTGTTATGACTATTGGGCTGATGTAACAATGATTGTTATGACTATTGGGCTGATGTAACAATGATTGTTATGACTAGTGGGCTGATGTAACAATGGTTGTTCTGACTATTTAAAACTATAATTGAGTTTCTGGAGTGATTGCACCTGTTTAATTGCCGTAACTTTTCTTTTTGTGCCGCATATTTAACTTATTGGCTACGTGATTTCATCTAGCCACACGATTCTCCACAAGAATCAGCTACTACTTGACCTACATTCGGCTTGATGTCTCCAGGCGTCTATACAGTTGACGATGGCTCCGTCCACCCCCCCCCCCCCCCCACAAACACACAGTTCGAGGCACTTTGAAACTGATGCGGGCATAAACCGAACCTGGTGTTTGGGTGATTTCCATAAGTCACTCACGACCAGTGTGTCCTTGACAGTGGCTTTACCCTACTGTTCTACCATTCCGGTCTCAAAGCTTAAGATCAGTTTGTCCTTGACAGTGACTCTACCCTACTCTTCTACCATTCCGGTCTGAAAGCTCACGGCCAGTGTGTCCTTGAGAGTGGCTCTACCCTACTGTTCTAACATTCCGGTCTCAAAGCTCACGGCCAGTGTGTCCTTGAGAGTGGCTCTACCCTACTGTTCTAACATTCCGGTCTGAAAGCTCACGACCAGTGTGTCCTTGAGAGTGGCTCTACCCTACTGTTCTAACATTCCGGTCTCAAAGCTCAAGACCAGTGTGTCCTTGACAGTGGCTCTACTTTACTGTACTACAGTTCCAGGTTTTAATTGCGCGTGGTCTCTGACGTCACGATATGACTTTATTACCACATATGCAGTATCGTCAATAGGTGGCCTTGACCCTGGTTCATGACAACTCGATCCTTAGCAGTATCGGAATTATGTATATCTTCACAAGGAAAACCCACTCACCGTATTTCTAAACAATTCATACTGTAGATCTTAACATTAGATTATTACATTAGATCTTTTCATTATATCTTAACATTAGATCTTTACATTAGATCTTTACAATAAATCTTCACACTAGATCTTTACATTAGATCGTTACATTAAATCTTTTACATGAGCTCTCTACATTAGATCTTCACATAGATCTTTACATTAGATCTGTACATTAGATCTTTATATTACATCTTTTTATTGGATCTTTACATTTGATCTTTACATTTGATCTTAACATTAGATCTTTACATTATATTTTTACATTAGATCTTTACATTAGATCTTTAAATTAGCGCTTTACATTAGATCTTTAAATTAGCTCTTTACATTAGCTCTTTACATGGTTGTTGTGTGTGATGTGTGTGTGGTGGTTGGTGTGTGTGATGGTTGGTGTATGTGTGGTGGTTGGTGTGTGTGATGGTTGCTGTTTGTGATGGTTGGTGTGTTTGTGGTGGTTGGTGTGTGTGTGATGGTTGGTGTGTGTGATGGTTGGTGTGTATGTGGTGGTTGGTATGTGTGATGGTTGCTGTTTGTGATGGTTGGTGTGTTTGTGGTGGTTGGTGTGTGTGTGATGGTTGGTGTGTGTGATTGTTGCTGTTTATGATGGTTGCTGTGTGATGGTTGGTGTGTGTGATAGTTTTTGTGTGTGATGGTTGGTGCGTGTGAGGGTTGGTGTGTGATGGTTGGTGTGTGATGGTTGGTGTGTGATGGTTGTTGTGTGATGGTTTGTTTGTGATGGTTGATATGTGTGATCGTTGTTGTGTGTGATGTTTGGTTAGTCTGATGGTCTATGTGTATGATGTGTGGTGTTAGCGACGATGTATGTCGTCGTGTGCTTACGATGGTTGGCCTCTTCTGCTTACGATGGTTGGCCTTTTCTGCTTACGATGGTTGGCCTCTTGTGCCTACGATCGTTGGCCTCTTCTGCTTACGATGGCTGGCCTCTTGTGCTTATGATGGTTGACCTCTGTTGCTTACGATGGTTGGCCTCTTCTGCTTACGATGATTGGCCTCTTCTGCTTACGATGGTTGGCCTCTTGTGCCTACGATGGTTGGCCTCTTCTGCTTACGATGGCTGGCCTCTTGTGCTTATGATGGTTGGCCTCTGTTGCTTACGATGGTTGGCCTCTTCTGCTTACGATGGCCTCTGTTGCTTACGATGGTTGGCCTCTTGTGCTTACGATGGTTGGCCTCGTGTGCGAACGATGGCTGGCATCACTCAATCTACCTACCGGTACGTATCTACAAAGCTATTAAAGAATCTGTAAGCTCGTCACTCGCCCGTCCTTACCCCGTCTATTATATTTATTTTATTTTGATGTTTTCCCCTTCTCTTCCTTTGCTCTCTCTTTCTCTTCTTTATCTCTCTTTCTCTTAGTTACATCTATACTTTTCCTTTATATAAATATCTCTCTCTTTCTCCTGTTAGGTATCTCTATAATACTCGTTCCCACTTCTCTCTCTTTCTCACTCTTCTCTCTATCCCTTCTCCCCCTCACTTTCCCGTCTCTCCCCATCTCCCTCTTCTCCCCTTCTCTCTCTTCTCCCCTTCTCTCTCTTCTCCCCCTCCCCCCTCTCTCTCTTGTTTTATCCCCCTCTCTATATCTCTATCTCAAAGTTACGCAACGCTCATTACGTCAAGCACGCCTTGGTTGGCCCGTCTATGGCTCTGATCTCTGAGACTGATTACAAGCTCACGCCAGTGCATGATTGAGGCCACGTACTCTCAAACCGTCAACAACGTGCCCCATACAAACTCTCGTTAGTTTACAACTGAGATCGTATCAGTGGCGCAGCTAGGGTTAGTGCCGTCCGGGGCGGGACAAATATTTTTCCGCTACTCTCTGCCCCCCCCCCCCCAACCCCCTAACATCCACTTCTACGAAAAGAAACTTTGCAGTTGGCCGAAAATCCCCGCACCCTCGTGTAAAAAAAAAAGGCCATCCGCGGTGAATCGCCCCCACCCGCGGTGAATCGCCCCCACCCCCTTCCTCCGCCACTGGATCATAATCTCTCAAAACATTAACGATTCAAGCAATCATGTGACAATAGGACTCGGAAGCTGATAAAAATATTTCCTTTTGATGAATACTTATGAACCGTGAATGGGAGCAACATGTGACCCATTATGGCGATTAGTTCATTCTTAGTTTAAGACAATGTTCAGGGACCCATCATGGCGATCAGTTCATTCATAGTTTAAGACAATGTTCAGGGACCCAACATGGCAATCAGTTCATTCATAGTTTAAGACAATGTTCAGGGACCCAACATGGCAATCAGTTCATTCACAGTTGTTCAGGGACCCCTCATGGCAATCAGTTCATTCATAGTTTAAGACAATGTTCAGGGACCCAACATGGCGATCAGTTCATTCATAGTTTAAGACAATGTTCAGGGACCCAACATGGCGATCAGTTCATTCATAGTTTAAGACAATATTCAGTTTTCAAAACTTACGTTATATGTTTTGTCGGATATCCACGGTGGTGATTGGACTGTATTTATCCGTAACAGATTAGTGTTACGTTACATAAAATGTGCCCCGCCCTTGATTGTTCAAACTCAGCCTGACGTTGCCGTCCCCCCCCCATCGCCCACCCACCCACCCTGCCGTCTCGGCAGCGCCCCTGGCATCCGGATGTCCCGCAAATTGAATTCCACACCTGATCAAGAGGTGGGAGATGGCTGTCTGCAGTGCAGCGTTAACGGAACACGGAGATCGTTGTCTTGTTGCGGACAACGCTCTCAGAGGATGGCTGGTCCCAAAGGACGTGACCTCGTAACTGTCTTGCTTCTGTGTCAGTCTGTGTTGACAGTCACGCCAGTCCGTCGCATCATTCTGTCGTCATCGTGTGACGTCTGTCCCTGAAGTCAGTCTTTGATGTCAGGTATGAGATTCAAATCTATGAAATGAGTCAGTGACGTCATTTGGCTAGAATCCGGCGTAGAAGTCCCTGGCAATGAGTAAGTGACGTCAGAAGTCCCCGGCAGTGAGTAACCGATCAGTTTTAAATGGCTTTTTATTGATTGTTTTGGCAGGCGGGAACTTTCTCTCCATCGATTGAGGTTTATCAGGCATTACGGTCACAATATCAGGCATTGCGGTCATACTATCAGGCATAACGGTCACAATATCAGGCATTGCGGCCATACTATCAGGCATAACTGTCACAATATCAGGCATTGCGGCCATACTATCAGGCATAACGGTCACAATATCAGGCATTGCGGCCATACTATCAGGCATAACTGTCACAATATTCGACATTACGGTGCATTCTATCAGACATAACTGTCACATTATCCGGTAGTACGGTCATACTATCAGACATAACTGTCACATTATCCTGCAGTACGGTCATACTATCAGACATAACTGTCACATTATCCGGCTTTCCGTCATTACGACCACATTATATGACATTGCGGTCAAAGTATCTGGTATAACGGTCACAATACAAGGGCATTAAGGTCACACTTTCAGGCATTACTGTCACAAAATCAGGCACTACGGCCACATTATCCGGCATTATGGGCACATTATATGACTTTGCGGTCACAGCATGCAGGCTTTAAGGTCACACTATCAGGCATTATAGTTAAATATATATATATATATATATTTATAAATAAAAGCCAAATTTCTTCATAAAAATAACCGCATGCGGCCGCAGGTTGCCGACCGTTGCTCTAGGACATATAAACAAAAACACAGCCAAAAAGTTCTGCATCATATAGTTTGTGCCTGCTCAGTGTGTACCCCTGCGTGGGACATCTGTGGCACGGAGTTTCCACATGGATTTTACCATTGGGCTTTGTGGCTGCAATGAGACCGCAGGGTGAACGCACCTTTACACTGTCACCATCTCGCATGAAGCAAATTCACAATGCTTTAAACATCTCAAATTTAATGATAAAACATTTGGCTTTTGCTCAAACTCAATTTTTAACAATTAAATGATATAGGAAAGCTGTTCAGTTTTGATTCTGATATTTTCCCCACTACCTTTTCTGAAGCCCCGCACTCTCTCGACCTCCCCACACCTCACTCACCACCACCCTCTCCCCACACGCACACCTCACCAGCACCCTCTTCCCAACTACCCATACTTCAAAACAGCCTTCTCACCACCACCGCGCACATCAGCACCACCTCTCTCTCCCCACCATCACACACCTCACCACCACCCTGTCCACACCACCCCACGCCTAACTACCACCATCTTCCCACCACCCGCACCTCACTACCCCAACACCTCACTACCTCTCACACTTCGCCGCCACCACACCATCACCCTCTCCAAAACCTCACCACTATCCTCTCACCACCTCCCAAAACCTCACCACTATCCTCTCACCGCCTCCCAAAAGCTCACCACTCCTCCCTCCCCAGTAAAAAAAAAAAAGCCGGTTAAATAGTATTTTATCTGAATGGCTGACGAGCCGGACTTGACATCATGCGACCCTGACCGAATGTCCGCCCATGGCATGCCCACCCTTCCCGCCTTCGGGGCTACGCCCTTCTCCCCTATCCCTTTGCCCACACGTATCCTACTATCCTCACTTGATCTATCAGACCCTTCGCGCTGAGGGGGGGGGGGGGGTGGTGTTAGGAGGTTGGGGATGGGGTGGTCGGCTGGTGCTTCTGAGCAGAAATGACGCTATTTCCTTTAGTCGTCTGCACCGAATGGAAATTAATTCCTCAGAACCCCAGGCTTCCCCTTCTCTCTTTCTCCTCTCTCTCTCTCTCTCTCTCTCTCTCTCCTCTCTCTTTATCGAATCTAGTTAGCTCGACTCAGCACTCGCCCGTATGCGAGCGCGCGAGCGACAAAACCCCCATCCGTCGGGCTACGAAGTAGAGTGGTGGAGAGTGCGGGCTTTTCGTGCATGCTGGGCAGACGCATGCCAGCTATTTCGGGGGGAATTTCCTAAAGTTAGTCATGTAAACTCATTATTTAAAAAAAAAAAAAAAAGTTATTGGATTTGAGATTGTGTCATGGAGAAAAAAACAACTGCTATGAACTTCACGGTTGATCGGCTTTGACTTATTCAGATACAGGAAATGCACAAAAGGGGGAGGAATCATTCAAACCTGAAATTTCGCTGGGTCAGTAACAGGAAGAGGAATAATTTGTAACGGATTTTAAAAAATTGATTTATCCCGTGTGTGTGTCGGCGTGTGACGTAGTTTCGCAATTGGATACGGAATCATGATGCGTACAGGTAGGAGCGTGTGTTTGCGTGTGGTGCGTGTGGTTAAAGATGTTGTTTCGGTTTCAGCGGAGATGGCCACGTGTGGTTAGTTATGTTGGGATGATCAGGGTACTATTGTAAAGTCAAATTGCTGATGAGTATGGCTAGGTCATATATGATATGCGTGGTAAAGGCACAATATTTTTTTAATGGTCTCGGTGCGGTCAAGTGCTTATGTCCAGGTGCGGTCAAGTGCTTATGTCCAGGTGCGGTCAAGTGCTTATGTCCAGGTGCGGTCAAGTGCTTATGTCCAGGTGCGGTCAAGTGCTTATGTCCAGGTGCGGTCAAGTGCTTATGTCCAGGTGCGGTCAAGTGCTTATGTCCAGGTGCGGTCAAGTGCTTATGTCCAGGTGCGGTCAAGTGCTTATGTCCAGGTGCGGTCAAGTGCTTATGTCTAGGTGTGGTAAAGTGGATATGGCTTGGTGTGGTGAAGTGCTTATGAATAAATGTAGTAAAGTGCAAATGGTTTGGTTTAGTGATTGCACATTGATATGCGTTGTAAAATGCACATGGCTAAGTGTGGTAAAGTGATTATGGCTAAGTGTGGTAAAGTGATTATGGCTAAGTGTGGTAAAGTGATTATGGCTAAGTGTGGTAGAGTGCTTATGGCTAATTGTGGTAAAATGCTTATTGCTAGGTTTGCTAGCAGTTGTTATGTTAAGTGCGAGTCTTGTCGTGAAGATTAAATGGCAATATTTCGGATCATGAGAATTAATCGCATGTTGATTCTGGTTATGTAATCGAATTTGAGCACAAATATAACCTAACAGTCCGAAGTTCCCATTGTATAATTTGGTAAATAGTACGTACTTCACACTGTGTACCAAATAGTCTGTAATTCACATTGTATATACCAAAGAGTCTGCACTTCACACTGTATACCAAATAGTCTGTACTTCACATTGTATACCAAATAGTATGTACTTCACACTGTATACCGAATAGTATGTACTTCACATTGTATAGCAAATAATATGTACTTCACACTGTATACCAAATATTCTGTACTTCACATTGTATACCAAATAGTCTGTATTTCACATTGTATGCCAAACAGATTGAAGTTCCCATTGTAGACCACCGAATAGTCTGAAGTTCACACGAAAAGTCTTCCCTTATCTGTACTCCAATCAATAGGTGGTGCTTTAGTCTATGGCTGTGTGTGAACTATAATAACTGATTATGTTATAGAACTTTAATGCAGTGTGTGAGGGAATGGAGTGTGTGAGGAATTTGGTTTGCCTGTGCAAGAATGAAGATAAGATGCAGTTAAATTACACGAACGAGGGAACGGGGAACTGGTGTGTGTTGTGATGACTCCAATCAGTGATGTATGTAACTGTAGAAGTGTGTGATGATCAATTCAAGTACTATTGTACGCGTGTGACTGAAGAAGTGTGTGATGATCAATTCAAGTACTATTGTACGCGTGTGACTGACATGGTGTTCTCGGTTACCGGAAATTTGATCGAAAGAAATTTCGTCGACGGAAAATTGATCGACGGTAATTTGATCGAACGGAAATTTGGTCGAATCTTTTTTTCAGTTCAGACGTTAAAATGTTCGTCAAATTTCTTTTTGAACGCACTATACTATATAGTAAAACAAAATAATGCGTTCAAAAAGAAATTTGACGCAAAATTTCAACTTATAAACTAAAAAAACGATTCGACCAAATTTCCGTTCGATCAAATTTCCGTCGATCAATATTCCGTCGACGAAATTTCTTTCGATCAAATTTACGGATACGGGTGTTCTCATTACTTCAAATACTGATGTATGTTTTTGTTTGTGTGTATGTTTCTATGTGTATCGCGCCAGGAGATTAGATTTATTGGGTCTACAAAAAAATTTATCGAAACCTTAGGTGTTAGTTTTGAGGTTACGTTGCCCCTTCTCCCTCACCTTTCCCCCACCCCCACCCCCAACCGCACTAGAAAGACGAAATATCGTGGTCTCATTGTTGGCAGTTGAGTGGTCTCATTGTTGGCAGTTGAGTGGTCTCATTGTTGGCAGTTGAGTGGTCTCATTGTTGGCAGTTGAGTGGTCTCATTGTTGGCAGTTGAGTGGTCTCATTGTTGACATATTAGTCTCATTGTTGGCAGTTGAGTGGTCTCATTGTTGGTCTTTATTTTACACGATTTAGCACATAGTGGCAATTCCTGTAATTTACATTTTATACGACGTAGTGGCAAATCCATTATTTTACGTGATATGGCACGTAAGGGCTAATCCTTAAACTTACATGATATAGGACTTAGGGGCAAATCCTTTAACTTACTTGTCACTGGACGTAGTGGCAAATCCTTTAATTTACATGATATAGGTCGTGTTTAAACAGAATTTCCGTTAAATCCCACCATTTATTTTGAAACTGAACTTCCATATTTTGTTTTGTATACGGTAGACGATTTCTTCTTAAAAGCGCGGATAATAACCAGGATTAAGTCTTAGTTTGATCCTAGACACTTAGTTCTTCTCAGATGATTTGGTGGCTTAAACCATCGTATCCACAAAATCTTTATCTCGCTGGAGCTTATAATGTCCTGTATCATGTAAATTAGAGGATATGCCACGAGATCAGGGCGCCACTAGATCCGGTTGCCAACCTAGGAGGTTGCGACCAGAGCGGTATGTCGCCAGACGGGATGTTTTCGCCTGAGCAGGGCTCCACCACCGCAGGTCGCCACTAGAACAGGGTGCTACCAGACCAGGGTGTCACCAGACCAGGGTGTCGCCAGGGTGTCACCAGGCCAGGGTGTCACCAGGCCAGGGTGTCACTAGACCAGGGTGTCGCCAGGCACACTCAGGGAGGACCATGGGAAGTTTGAAAAAGAAGGAGAGTGACACCATGAGATTAACGCCACACGATGTAACATACCCTCCTGCCCACCATTTTCTTCTTTAGATCAGATGGGCTTTGGATGCTGGCCAATATCGCTGATGAGCGGGCTTCATTCAGATATGAAAGCATATTTTATTCAGTTTGGTTTTAATAACATAAACATAATTTCCCAGCCAATGTGAATTGATTTCACTGAAATTGCAAATATTTCTGGCAATAGTGAACTCTGAACTGAGAGGTGACTTAGCTTTTTAATCAACATTCACACATTCAACAGCGTCAAATAGTTTCTAAAAGTGACTTACACAACCGCAATGCTTACGCACCCGCACTGCTTACACAGCCGCAATGCTTACACACCCGCACTGCTTACACAACCGCAATGCTTACACACCCGCATTGCTTACGCACCCGCACTGCTTACACACCCGCACTGCTTACGCACCCGCACTGCTTACACACCCGCACTGCTTACACACCCGCACTGCTGACACACCCGCACTGCTTACGCAATCGCACTGCTTACGCATCCGCACTGCTTACGCACCCGCACTGCTTATACACCCGCACTGCTTATACACCCGCACTGCTTACACACCCGCACTGCTTATACACCCGCACTGCTTATACACCCGCACTGCTTACACACCCGCACTGCTTATACACCCGCACTGCTTATACACCCGCACTGCTTACATACCCGCACTGCTTACACACCCGCACTGCTTATACACCCGCACTGCTTATACACCCGCACTGCTTACACACCCGCACTGCTTACACACTCGCACTACGTGAAAGACCCAAAAAATACATAAATGAAACTATAAATACCGTATAAAGAGATTAGATACTTTTAAACTATAAATGAAGCCGCTGTGGCAAAGTCTCCTAGCAGTGAACTTTTCCTTAAGTTATAAGCAGGAAAACCTACGCGAAGTCTCTTCACTCTCCTTTATAAAGGTGACGTTTATCGGACTTCTGAATCGAGACTAAATAACTTTAAAAATGTAATGAAATAATACTATAACCTCTTTAGACCTGTCAGCCTGATGATGACCATCTCTGACGAGGGATTGACCTGTCAGCATGATGATGACTATCTCTGACAAGGGAGTGACCTGTCAGCATGATGATGACCGTCGCTGACAAGGGATTGACCTTTCTGCCTAATGATGACCTTCTCTGACAAGAGATTGACCTGCCAGGATGATGATGACCATCTCTGACAAGGGATTGACCTGCCAGCGTGATGATGGCCATCTCTGACAAGGGATTGAACTGTCTGCCTAATGATGATCATCTCCGACAAGGGATTGACCTGTCTGCATGATGATGACCATCTCTGACAAGGGATTGACCTGCCAACATGACTGTCGCTGATTTCTTTGTGCACGCTATTGAAACATATATAATTATTTGTACGAAGTGGCTATTGGTACATTTGTACCAGAATTGAGAGGTTGGGATTAAAAAACGATTTAAAATATTTTTGTTGGGTTTGTAAGACAAAATGAGGCATCAAATGAAAGCTTTGAATAGCATTGGGTTTAATGTGTCACGGGTCCGAATGGGGGCGCTGCGTGTCCGTGTACATTTTGACTAATGCTACTCGGATGTCATTTGTAGTAGTTTATTTTAGTTAAAATGAAGAATTAAGTTTACAAACGTATAGTACATTCAATTATCTTTCATTTGATACCTCATTTGGTCTTACAAACCCAACAAAAATATTTTAAATCGTATTTTAATCCCAACCTCTCAATTCTGGTACAAATGTACCAATAGGTGCAGCCTTATTTGTAATATACTCTCAATATCAAATACGCGGAATAGGAAGCAGCCATCTTGTTAGGAAGCAGCGGAAATTAAAGCAGTCCACGAGTCACACCGGAAGCGTACTATATATAAGAGATGTTTGTCTTTAAATGTAATATGTTGTCTTGATCTAAATGTGTATATATTTCAGTGCCGAAAATGTATATGTACACTATAATGTTTAAGAACATGGCCATTCATGGCCATTCATTTGGATCAATGTAGAATATTGTCCTTATCTGATCTGGCAGAGTGTATATCAGATTTGGCAGAGTGTATATCAGGTCTGGCAGTGTGTATATCAGGTCTGGCAGCATATAGTTCAGGTCTGTAAGTATATATACCAGGTCTGCAGTATACATTTATCACGTGAGGCAGTATGTATACCGTTATGAAGCAAGTGATGGATATAACTTTTGTGCCGTACTACACAAGTGATGTAAATAACTATAACTTGTGTGCCGTACTACACAAGTGATGTAAATAACTATAACTTGTGTGCCGTACTACACAAGTGATGTAAATAACTATAACTTGTGTGCCGTACTACACAAGTGATGTAAATAACTATAACTTGTGTGCCGTACTACACAAGTGATGTAAATAACTATAACTTGTGTGCCGTACTACACAAGTGATGCTATGGGAGGTTTTGATGGGCGTGGCATATCTGTGTGATACGTTTCACGTACAAAGAGATACGAACACAAAAAAAAGGGGGGGGGGGGGACAAGAAATGTATGAATATAGTCTTTCCCTTTTCAAATGTACTGTTATTCAAAAGTACACGCAATCACGAAACAAGGGAGGGAAATAATATTTTCATCTAATGCCGTGTTTGCAGTGAAACATTAACAAATGCATCAACATTAGTTAGGTCGTTAAGTGGCTTCGGGAAAACTCATTAGCGACGAATGGCATGGCTCGGGGGGGGGGGGGGGGGGTTGAACCGTTGTGGAATGAAAACGAGGCGTGTCAATACAAGTGCTAGAAACGTCACAGTAAGTGGCAGAATGACAGATGGCAAGTAAGCTATGCCGTCAGTTCGTCACGTGGTCCGATGACGTCATTGGCGCATGGTAATTGTGGGAACACGATAGAGTTTTCCTCCTAGGAACACCAATCACTCAGAGGGTAAAAAAACGTATGTGTTTAATTTGGGGGCTGGGGAGCGGGTGGTTGGGATAGTTTTGTCAACCAATGCGATGCACCGCTAGTTTGGGGTGACAGTGGCGTATAAAGAGGAAGGAACAGACACGCCCCGGACATACTGGATTTATGGATATCTCACTGATATTCTTGACTTATGGATATCTTACTGATATTCTTGACTTATTGACATGCCAATACAACCTGGTGTAATATTAGAGCTGCATCAAGTCAATCAAATAACGTTTGTACGTGTGGGTCCCACGTGTGGTTATCAGGTGTGGGTATCAGGTGTGGGTCCCACGTGTGGTTATCAGGTGTGGGTATCAGGTGTGGGTCTCACGTGTGGGTCCCACGTGTGGTTATCAGGTGTGGGTATCAGGTGTGGGTCTCAGGTGTGGGTCCCAGGTGTGGGTATCACGTGTGGGTCTCAGGTGTGGTTATCAGGTGTGGGTCCCAGGTGTGGGTATCACGTGTGGGTCCCACGTGTGGTTATCAGGTGTGGTTATCAGGTGTGGGTATCAGGTGTGGGTCTCAGGTGTGGGTCTCAGGTGTGGGTATCACGTGTGGGTCTCAGGTGTGGGTCTCAGGTGTGGGTATCACGTGTGAGTCTCAGGTGTGTGTATCAGGTGTGGGTCTCACGTGTGGGTATCACGTGTGGTTATCAGGTGTGGGTATCAGGTGTGGGTCTCAGGTGTGGGTCTCAGGTGTGGGTATCACGTGTGGGTCTCAGGTGTGGGTCTCAGGTGTGGGTATCACGTGTGAGTCTCAGGTGTGTGTATCAGGTGTGGGTCTCACGTGTGGGTATCAAGTGTGGGTATCAGGTGTGGGTCTCACGTGTGGGTATCAGGTGTGGGTATCAGGTGTGGGTCTCACGTGTGGGTCTCAGGTGTGGGTATCAGGTGTGGGTCTCAAGTGTGTCGCGGACGTAGGAAGATGCCTTCTGCTGACAAGATTAGGAGCTTACTCGCCATGCACGCTCACTGGTTGGTTTATATTACTATGGAGTGGTGTCCCTGTAAGGCTACCTTACCTGCGTGTGAGTGTTGTAACAGTTCTTGAGGACATACAAGACGTTTACTATGTGCCCCAAGTGGTTGGGGACATGCAAGACGTTTACTATGTGCCCCAAGTGGTTGAGGACATGCAAGACGTTTACTATGTGCCCCAAGTGGTTGGGAACATACAAGACTTTTACTATGTGCCCCAAGTGGTTGAGGACATACAAGACTTTTACTATGTGCCCCAAGTGGTTGAGGACATACAAGACTTTTACTATGTACACCAAGTCTACGATACTAAAATGGTTTTCCTGAACAGATGTTTATTTAAGGGCAGTATTTAATTTTTTTAGACGAATTGCGGGCGAATTTTACCCAAAGTAATGCTCAAACTTTGTTTGATTTAATTCGGAACTTGTGCAACCAGGCACCATGCATATGTCTTATTTTCATAGTGCTTTCTTGTTGTTGTTGTTGTTTTTGAGGGGGGGGGGGAAGGGGGGGGGTTGTGATGAGGGTTGTAAATTATTCACCATCTCATCTGCTTGCAATTCCTGTATGACCAATATTCAGTGGTGTGATTATTTCCTTGCGTCGATGACTTTGTTAGAGAAACAACCACCTCAGGGTCATGTGCCATGGTACTCATCATTATCAGTGTCACTACGGCCCGTGTATGGCCCTGGCCTGCTCCACATCTTTTCATTCAGACATCACCATCAGTGGCGCTACTGCACATGTAGAGCCCTGGCCTGCTGCACCACATCCTTCCGTTCGTAACGTTACGTGGCTTTCCGCCTCCATGCGCGAACCCTCAACTGGTGTAAATCCTTCTCTACATCGTCGATCCATCTCAGCCTTAGGCGACCGGTGAGTCGTCTGCCCCGAGGCTTCTGCCTGTGTATCACTTTTGCTGCTCTGCAATCCGGCATCCTTTCAATGGTACTCGCAGACCAGAATTGCCGTCATCTAAGACAAACTTTTCTGACTAACCAGCCTCGTTTGGATCTTCACTTTCACTTATGGCCCTAGGACCGCTGTCAAGGTTTACGTGTTTTCATTATTGGATAACTGAACATCCCATTTTTCAAGTCATATTTCATAAAGGCCCTGATAACAATGATGCATTTGAGAACATCGGTGGCCAATCGTGGGTATTTGCCGCACGGATCAGGTCAAGATGTTTGCCACGCCCCACCCAACCAAAAATTAAAAGTGTAGTCATCCGAAAATGGCACCCTTTCATATTTTATAAAAGTGCCTTCCGGTGCGGGACACTATTTGAAACTTTAGCCAAATAGGGGGAAAATATGAGAATGTCTACCTTTATTGCATTAATTTGCCCCCAGCATGATAGATGAAAGTGGGGGAGACAAAAAACAATTGGCAGCCATGATGACATCGGGGTACCACCATTGGGGGGGGGGGGTACATGCTGAGCTCGAAGTTGGACAGAAATACGTTAATGCCCTTCTGAAAGAAACTGCTTAGGCCTGTAGATACAACAAACCCATGTCTAGGCCTGTGGAAACACGCAACATGTTTAGACCTTTAGATACACGCACTGTGTGCCACTTGCTTCCACTTATAAAATCGCTGTGCTCTGCAGCACTGACGCTTGCTGTTAGTGACAGGAATTCCTCTGTGAGTGGCAGGAGGAATGTGTGTCACGTTGTATTTTTTGTAATCCTGTGTATTAGCATTATGTTGACGTAGTGGTAAATAATGAATAGCTACATGCACGTAGCCTTGTGTTAAGTGTTATTCCTGGTTTCCTATACTGAGGAGCCACATTATGGGAACCCAACTATGGGAAAAATACTAAGAGACCCACACTTTGGGGACTACACTATGGGAACCTCACTAGAGACCGACCGAAAGTGATTTTCTGATTTCGGTTGAAACCGAAACTAGGCCGAAATTTAAAAATGATTTCGGCCGAAACCGAAAGTTAACGTTTCGTCCGAAGCCGATATAAGACCTAAATTTTAACTTTTTGGTTTCGACCGAAACCAAATTTAGGCCGAAAGTGACAATTGGCCACTTTTGGCGCCGAAGCTGAAATTCGTTTTGTCTCTACACCACACTATGGGAACCACGTTATGGGAACCATATTATAAAGCGATAATTGGGCTCCATAAAATCGGATCGCGTGACTAGTGAGGTAGCGTTATAGCGAGGTTCTACAATAGTCCGTGCTAATGTCATCGGCAGACCTGTTTACTCTTACGATTTTGGCGTACAATGTACGCTTTTTAGATGTCTTTTACGATTGTACGCCGAGACCCGCCAAAACTACGATTTTCAGAGACCGGGTAAACAAAAAATCCAATTAAAAAAAATAATAATAAATTTTCGGTTTTGGAAGTTTTAGCACTTTCTAAAAAAGATCTGGCAGTGAATGAACCGAGAAAAACGATTGGTTGGAATATTTTTTTTTAAAAGTTTGGGACCATCCTTCATTGTATTATGTACGCACTGATAGGGAGGTGGGGGTCGTTGAGGAAATGTGTGTCATACCAGCGCATGTGTAGGGGGATTGGTGGACGTGTCAAAGGATATAAAAATATCACCGCAACGTATCGTATTGAGGTTGGTGATCGTCATATTGTTGCTATGTGTGTCACAGTGAACTAGCTATGTTGGTCAACAGTAATATTTACACTAGTCGCCCTAGCGACAACTTCACTCACCATCCCCTTTGACTGCTACCACGCCTGTGATGTAGTTTTGTTACATAATTATTTTGTTCTTCTGAACCGCGGCAATTGTGAAAAAAGAAAACTAGTGAAGTTTTTAAATAAAATACATTATCCAACTGTTCTGCACTGGAATGTTAGGTTTGGGCATATTTTATAAGATCTAGTCGGCGGCATTTAAAAAATATTTTTAGAACTCGCAAAGCAGCTCTATCCCCTCAGCGATTTTAATACAACAGTTTGGAATCACATTTATTCCCCCCTATTAATGGGGGGGGGTGGGGGGGATAGGTTGGCTCTGCCGAGCGAAATAATGACGTCACAGCACGGAAAGACGTGCTTGTGGACTACAGTGTGTTGTGACTTTGTCCTGTTAAATATTACCACTACAGCGATCTCTTAATGAAAACACTAAGCCTTAGTATACAAGTATACGATAACTGCCAAACATTGTGCTGATATTTGTATAGCCTTAATAATAATAATTAATACTTGGCCTATAATTAGCATTCACGGATTTCACAGATTTGCAGGTTTAAAGTTGGCTCTATAAGAGACTGTCAGGATAATTATTGTAGAATTCATGCATAAATGTAGTAGGTGCATTCTGGTGATCCCCCCTCCCATAGAAGCTGTCATGCGCATCCCTAGCACGTACGTAATGGTAGGATAGCCCTTACGTTGACAAGGTGCGGCTGGGGGAAGGGGGAAGGAATATTTTTTTATTTTGCCTACCGGTATGTTATATATGGGAAGTCCCATTGTCCAAACAGCTCTGGCATTCGAATTTGGCTACACTGTCGGATGTGCTCATTGCGGGATTTTAATATTACCGTTAATGGAATCGGCGATCCTTTTTTTTTTTTTCGTTACAGTAGTTTAGCTTGCCTAGTTAGTATATTACGAGATGGCCGTGACAAAATGAAAAGCACGCGAAACCGATGATGAAGAGGAAACTTTTAATTTTAATTCTACCGATAAAAGTCAGATTCAACAACAGAAAAAGAAAGTTTAAATTATCCAAAATTTACTGATTTGCAATCTTCATAGAAGGTTCCATCATACGCACACTGCACAATCTGCAAGTCGGACTTGTCATTTTCATTAGCAATCAAGGGCTAAAGGATTGGTGTTGATTTGGGAGATTGTGTGTGTGGCGCTGGTCTAAATATTTGAATCTATACACCGCCACACTTCGTAATGACAGTTTGTTTGGTGGGGGGGGTTCCCTCGGCAGAAAGTGCGTGCCTTATTAAAAAATTCTACACAGTTCATTCCGAAACTCTGAAAGTCCAAAAATAGCATTCTATTTATATCTCGAATGCTGTAAAATACCACCCAATGTTTAGTAGGAATTATCATCATGATGTTGTCAAGATTTATTTTCACAAATTAACTCGCTAGTAGTAGAGAAATTACAGTAATGTTTAGTCCACCGCAGCGCACGTGTGACGTAGACTTCTTTGGGCTACGCCAGTGGCTCTAAAATTGTTGTTTGCCGGCGCCTATGCCACATTAGGTTTTTACCAGGCTCACTGTGTGAAATTCTTATACGTACACTTCGAAATAAGTTCCTTTCGCAAGATGATTTTCGCGCCTTTTGCTCTTCGCCAATTCTCATGGCCCTGCCCCAGGGCAATGAGCGCACAAGGGCGACGTGACGCATATTATGGGAACCACTGGGCTGGGCGAATCACCTGTAGTGAAAATCCGTGTCATAATTTTTACTATAACATCATAATATATAATTTTGTTAATTTTTTATTATTGTTATTGGGGGGGGGGGGTCCATACAAAATACGCGTTCAACAGGGGGAGGGGGTTACATAATTTGACTTTTATGGGTACCGGTACGTGCTAGATCAGTGGTTCTCAACCTTCCTAATGCCGCGACCCTTTAATGCAGTTCCTCATGTTTTGCGACCCCACAGCCACAAAATTATTTTAGTTACTACTTCATAACTGTAGAGTATATGTGTTTTTAGATGGTCTTAGGTGACCCCTGGGAAAGGGTCGTGCGACCCCCAAAGGGGTTGCGACCCACAGGTTGAGAACCGCTGTGCTAGATAGATGGCCCCTCCTCTCATTTGTTTGCTTTATATGACCTAATTTTAAGACATAATTATTTTTTTATAACGCGTTCCATTTTTTGACGCCAGGTTAACTCGATTCCACTGAACACGCGATACCAGTAGTTATTATATAACTAATGTATGCTGTATTATACTACTGTATTTTTATTTATTTACTATTATGGTACTGTATTGTACGATTTTGAGACGATATTGTACTATTTTAGGAGTTTGAGGGTAAACAGGTCTGCATCGGAGATGTGTAAAGATAAAAATGAATGAATGTAGATGAATTCGTTCTATGAAAAGAGTTTTTAAAACCCTTTTTGCTAGTGGGCTGCATGGCGTCTGGTGTTGAAGTTGGACTGGTCTGAATGGTTTTTTTAAGATTGGGTTTAACATAATCTCTTATATATTATATTACGCTTCTGGTGTGAGCCGTGGACTGCTTCCATCTCTGGCTGCATCCTATTCAGCGTATATGGTAATTGACAATATTTATCACATAATTCTCTATGTTTTAAAGAAAGTATATGGTTCAATAACGAGTTCAATAACGCGCAAAAATATAATTCCCATTAACTACGCTAAATGATGTATTTATTTATAAATAACGCAACTGCGTTTGGCGCGTAATATTTTCTTTTCGGGAAATGAAATCGTCTCAGTGTAAGTATGGTGTAAAAAATATTCGGTTTAAAAGTGGTTGGGACATCAGAAGGTTTAGTATAGTTCATGGGCGTGGGGAAGGGGTGTAGAAAAATTGGGATTCTTATAAGTGCGTTGCTTGAGTGTCTGCTTTGTCTGGTACACGTGTCAGTGTGATTTATTTGATGTGTCTCGTACACAGAGCGCTGTGTCTTTTCAATCCAGTTAGTAAAGGGAGAGAATTCATTGTGTTTGTGCATGTGTCCCGGCGTGAGATAATCGCCCCTTGATTAGAGATTGTCAGGGAATGGTCCGAAATTTCGCGGCGATCGGCTCTCCAAAAACTGGGTTAGGGGAGAGAGTTGGTGAGCTAGACTCGGGCTAGGGCGCAGGGGTGGGCAAACTTTTTGTGCGGCGGGCCACATTGACATATGTAATGGCTATTGTGGGGGGGGGCGGATGTATATTATGTCCAATTTTATGCCGATAAACATTTCTCTATGTTAAAATCGGTAAATTCGCTTTGTAGCCTTACATGACAAAAGTCAAGGACTGTTTTAAAAAAATAGAGAATTAGAAAGTTGATCAAACATTGTTAAAACAATCATAACGGTACGGTACATGAAGTTCTGTAAAATTCAACAAAATAACTTAAAAACTAAGTAATTAAAAAAAATTTCTTAATGCTTCCGAGGGCCACATAATATCAGTTGCCGGGCCGCATGTGGCCCGCGGGCCGTAGTTTGCCCACCCCTGGGCTAGGGGGTGAGCTACACTTGGGTAGTGGGTCGGGGGAGAGGGGGTCAGCTAACTTGGATATCAAGTGAGCAAGACTTGGATAGTGAGTGAGCTAAACTTGGGTAGTGTTTGAGCTAGGCTTGGATGGTGAGTGAGCTAGACTTGGGTAGTGGGTGAGCTAGACTTGGATGGGGAGTGAGCTAGACTTGGGTAGTGGGTGAGCTAGACTTGGGTAGAGGGTGAGCTAGACTTGGGTAGTGGGTGAGCTAGACTTGGATAGTGAGTGAGCTAAACTTGGGTAGTGGGTGAGCTAGACTTGGATGGTGAGTGAGCTAGACTTGGGTAGTGGGTGAGCTAGACTTGGATGGGGAGTGAGCTAGACTTGGGTAGAGGGTGAGCTAGACTTGGGTAGTGGGTGAGCTAGACTTGGATAGTGAGTGAGCTAAACTTGGGTAGTGGGTGAGCTAGACTTGGGTAGAGGGTGAGCTAGACTTGGGTAGTGGGTGAGCTAGACTTGGATGGGGAGTGAGCTAGACTTGGGTAGTGGGTGAGCTAGACTTGGGTAGAGGGTGAGCTAGACTTGGGTAGTGGGTGAGCTAGACTTGGATAGTGAGTGAGCTAAACTTGGGTAGTGGGTGAGCTAGACTTGGATGGTGAGCGAGCTAGACTTGGGTAGTGGGTGAGCTAGACTTGGGCAGTGGGTGAGCTAGACTTGGATAGTGAGTGAGCTAAACTTGGGTAGTGTTTGGGCTAGGCTTGGATGGTGAGTGAGCTAAACTTGGGTAGTGGGTGAGCTAGACTTGGATGGTGAGTGAGCTAAACTTGGGTAGTGGGTGAGCTAGACTTGGATGGTGAGTGAGCTAGACTTGGGTAGTGGGTGAGCTAGACTTGGGTAGTGGGTGAGCTAGACTTGGGTGGTGATTGAGCTAGACTTGGGTAGTGGGTGAGCTAGACTTGGATGGTGAATGAACTAGACTTGGGTAGTGAGTGAGCTAGACTTGGATAGTGAGTGAGCTAAACTTGGGTAGTGGGTGAGCTAGACTCGGAGGGTGAGTGAGCTAAACTTGGGTAGTGTTTGAGCTAGACTTGAGTGTTAAATGAGAAAGACGGATGGTGAGTGAGCTAAACTTGGGTAGTGGGTGAGCTAGACTCGGATGGTGAGTGAGCTAAACTTGAGTAGTGTTTGAGCTAGACTTGAGTGTTAAATGAGAAAGACGGATGGTGAGTGAGCTAAACTTGAGTAGTGTTTGAGCTAGACTTGAGTGTTAAATGAGAGAGACGGATGGTGAGTGAGCTAAACTTGGGTAGTGGGTGAGCTAGACTCGGATGGTGAGTGAGCTAAACTTGAGTAGTGTTTGAGCTAGACTTGAGTGTTAACTGAGAAAGACGGATGGTGAGTGAGCTAAACTTGAGTAGTGTTTGAGCTAGACTTGAGTGTTAAATGAGAAAGACGGATGGTGAGTGAGCTAAACTTGGGTAGGGTTTGAGCTAGGCTTGCATGGTGAGTGAGCTAAACTTGGGTAGGGTCTGAGCTAGGCTTGGATGGTGAGTGAGCTAAACTTGGGTAGGGTTTGAGCTAGACTGGGTTAATGGGTTGGGGGAGAGTAGTTCAGCTAGAATGGGTGAGCTAGACGTGTGTAGTTGGTCGACTAGACTTGGTCAGGGGTCAAGGAGAATCTGAATAAGCAAGACTTTGTTAGTGGGTCGACGGAGAGTGGGTCAGCAATACTTGGGCAGTGGGTCTGAGAAAATGGGTTAACTAGACTTGGGTAATGGGGTCGGGAGAGAGCGGGGAAAGAGGGTGGTAGTTAATGTAGGGTGGGGAGTATAGTAAGGGAGAACAGTTTCGTAATTAGAACCCACAAGTACAACCACACAGTAGCTCACACCCACCACTAGGACACACCCACGACTAGGACACCCACCACTAGGACACACCCACCCACTTAGGCCAATAGTCTTTGGGACACACTCTAGAACTCCCGCATGTACACACTCTAGAACTCCCACAAGTACACAGTCTAGAACTCCCGCAAATACACAGTCTAGAACTCTCGCAAGTACACACTCTAGAATTCCCGCAAGTACACACTCTAGAACTCCCGCAAGTACACACTCTAGAACTCCCGCAAGTACACACTCTAGAACTCCCGCAAGTACACACTCTAGAACTCCCGCAAGTACACACTCTAGAACTCCCGCAAGTACACACGCTAGAACTCTCGCAAGTACACACTCTAGAACTCCCGCAAGTACACACTCTAGAACTCACACAAGTACACACTCTAGAACTCCCACAAGTACACACTCTAGAACTCCCACAAGTACACACACTCTGCCACGCAATTTTCAATATCGATTTTTGCAGCATTCCGGCCCAATATTGTTAGTGTTACGCAATGCCAAGCAGGTAGAGCGGGGGAAACGGGGGGGCGGGGAGAGAGAGTTTCCGTTGTTTGGACTTTCAACCGTTTCTCGGACGATCCAAATGTCAATTACGTCCCTCTTACCAATATCCTACCACTCGGAATAAGTACTAGGTCCTTACTCACCCCATCCATCGTCTTAACTGTACTCACCCCGTCCATCGTCTTAACTGTACTCACCAAATCCATCGTCTTAACTGTACTCACCAAATCCATCGTCTTAACTGTACTCACCCTATCCATCGTCTTAACTGTACTCACCCCATCCATCGTCTCAACTGTACTCACCCCATCCATCGTCTTAACTGTACTCAACCCGTCCATCGTCTTAACTGTACTCACCCCGTCCATCGTCTTAACTGTACTCACCCCATCCATCGTCTTAACTGTACTCACCCCATCCATCGTCTTAACTGTACTCACCACATCCATCGTCTCACCCCGTCCATAGTCTCAACTGTACTCACCCCGTCCATCGTCTTAACTGTACTCACCCCATCCATCGTCTTAACTGTACTCACCCCATTGACTAAAGTCTAACATTCGTGTTTTAGATTTCTCCCACGCCTTTCCCCATATCTCACCTCCAACCTAACTCACCTTACTTCCACCCTGTCACACATCACCCCCAGCCCGAGTCACCTTATCTCCACCCTGTCAGACATCACCCCCAGCCCGAGTCACCTTATATCCACCCTGTCACACATCACCTGTTGACCGCCACACTGTCACCTTACGCCACCCTATAACACCCCATTCCACCCGTCCACACATTGCCGCCCCCCCACTCCGCCCATCCGCATCCTGCGTTCTAACCTTACAATTGTGGAAGTACATCTTGTTTGAGTTGATACAAATGGATTGCTTTTATGCTGGTGTTGATTCCAATCAATAATGTTGATACGAGTCGTGTGTGTATATTTGAATCCGTGTCGTCGATACAGCATCATGCTATTAATGTAATTGTTATTTGTACTGCACTCGTATTAGCCTCGTGTAATGGAGATGGATAGCCTGGTTAAACATGGCTGTCTCGTGATCCCGCTATTTTGTGTGTCTCATGGCGGGATTTTATGGTCTTCGCTGATCATTATTATGGCCACACCATCATATTCACTCTATCATATCCACTTTGTCAGACGCACTTTATTTTCGACACTTATCATACCCACTTTATCAGACCGGCATCCCCTTCATCAGACCTCCCTACCACTTCATCAGACCGCCCTCCCACTTCATCAGACCGCCCTCCCACTTCATCAGACCGCCCTCCCCCTTCATCAGACGCCCTCCCCTTCATCAGACCACCATCCCACTTCATCAGACCGCCTCCCCCTTCATCAGACCGCCTCCCCCTTCATCAGACCGCCCTCTCCCTTCATCAGACCACCCTCCCACTTCATCAGACCGCTTCCCCCTTCATCAGACAACCCTCCCACTTCATCAGACCACCCTCCCACTTCATCAGACCGCCTCCCCCTTCATCAGACCGCCTCTCCCTTCATCAGACCGCCCTTACCTTCAACAGACCGCCCTCCCCCTTCATCAGACCGCCATCCCACTTCATCAGACCGCCCTCCCCCTTCACCAGACCGCCCTCCCCCTTCATCAGACCGCTCTCGACATATCCGCCTCATCAAGCACAATGCATCCCGTATGCACTTTATCATATCCACTTATTTCATACACTTTGTAATAAAAACTTTATTATTTCCACTTCATCAGACCCCTTTATCATATCCAGCTTATCAGACACCATGTATCATGTTCACTTTATCATATCCACTTGATCTTATCCATTTCATCGAATCCACCTCATAAAACACAATATAGCATATTCGCTTTACCATAACCGCTTATCATATTCTCTTCATCTTATCCATTTCATCATATCCATTTTTTGTCACTCTAACTTCCTGTCCCTGTAATTTCCTGTCTCTCAAATTTCCTCTCTCTAATTTCCTGTCTCTAAATCCCTGTCTAACTCCCAGTCTCTAACTCCCTGTCTCTAACTCCCTGTCTGTAACTCCCTGTCTCTAACTTCCCGTCCCTCTACCTTCCTGTCCTAATTTCCTGTCCCTCTAACTTCCTGTCCCCTCCAACTTCCTGTCCCTCTAGATTCCTCTAACTTCCTCTAACTTCCTGTCCCTCTACAACCATATTTATTCTTTTTTTATTCTCTCCCAAATAACCACGCTCTCCACCATCCAACATCATCCTTCATGCATACTTCATGCCTACTTCATCCATACTTCATCCTTCAAACCCAGTCTAATCCTAAACGTTCCCTTCTCCTCACTCATGGCTTTGTCATGTTTCATCTAGCCTCTCCTTATCAGCTTCCCTAACTTCTCTTCCACTCTCACACTCTCTATCTATCTATCTATCTATCTATCTATCTATCTATCTATCTATCTATCTATCTATCTATCTATCTATCTATCTCTGTCTCTCTCTCTCTCATTCTGCTCTTTGTAACAAGCTTCCTATCACTCTCCCCATTTATCGCTACCTCCTCACGCCCCTCTTTTTAACTCTCTCTTCCAACTTTAAATTATTAGCACATATTTCACAGCCACAATTTTTTTCACTTCTTTTCCCACTCTACCCTCGATTTTCTCAATTCTCATTGACTTTTTCTCTGATCCTCCTACCTCCCATTTCGGGATTGCTCCTTCTCTCACTCTGACCTTTCCAAGCCCGCTGGCAGAATGACAAGCCGAGTGTCCCAGCGCCAATCTAACAGTGTTAATATTTTAGTGACAGCTGGGAGGGGGTGTGTTGGCGTTAACGTCGGCCATTAAAAATACAACACTTTGCCATTTATTGTGGAGGGGTGGAGCCATTTATTGCGTAGGGGTGGAGTTATGGGGTTGTGAGTGGGGCGTTAAAGGATGGAAGGATGTTGTAATGGTATCAGAAGTATTTTGTCGCAGTAGAGAGAGTGTGTCTTCCTTGTTCGAAATGGGAGTGGTCGAAGTAAAATGGGTGTGGTCGAAGTAAAAGGGGTGTGGTCGAAGTAAAAGGGGTGTAGTCGAAGTAAAAGGGGTGAGGTCGTTTTAGAAATGGGTGTGGTCGAACTAGAAATGGGTGTAGTCATTTGGAGAAATGAGTGTGGTCAAGATAGCGGATAGTGTGGTCAATATATAGATGGGCGTGGTTAAGATAGGGATGGTAGTGGTCGAGATATAGATAGGTGCGACAAGTAACATGTCACAAGTTCTGCAGTTATCGTTGAGATTCAATACATAAATTAAAAGTCCAATATTTGTTATATTTTGTAATGGATTGCTTCTTTTATAGGGGGGTTGTGAGACTAGTCCATTAATATGTAGGGTGTGCAAGACTGGTCAAATAATTCAAAGGGGTTGCCAGACTAGTTCAAGAATTCCTAATGGGATGCCAGACTAGTCCAATAATTCTTAACGGGTGTGAGACTAGTCCAATAATTCGTAGTTGGTGTTGAGTATAGAAAAGTTTTGGAAATTAAGGATCCGTTTGTATCTGCATTTTAATAGACAAAATGGAAACATTTAAATATATTTTCGACAACGTCCTGACATCAGTATCTTCCACAAACCACCCAGCATCAATATGATCATTAAAAAAACACACTACCCCAGTATTAACATACTACTTGCCTATTAATGTACATTATGCAAATCTCTATGTCCATCCATTTGTGACATCTAACGAACCGCGCCTTCCTCCCCGTCTAGGGCAGAGGTCGGAAAGTGTCGGTCCGCGGGCCAAAGTCGTCCCTCTTTCGCTTTTTATAGGAACTGAGTTGTTGTTTAGGGTTTTTTTTACACGTATAAGCACGAGACCCCCACCCCCCTTTGCCGTCAAAATTATGTACCCTTCTTTAACGGTGATATTACAAGTGTACAGATTGGTATAAAGCTTAATGGAATTAAGACACAAATTATTTGCGAAATAATTAAGAATGGTTAGGAATTAAGCATCAGGCAAAGCACAAATACAAACAATGTGGCAACATGTCTTAACCAGTTCGGAAACATGTCTTAACCAGTTCGGCAACATGTCGTCACCAGTGTGGCAATATTTCTTCCCTAGTACGGCAACATGTCGTCACCAGTTCGGCAACATGTCTTAACCAGTTCGGCAACATGTCGTCACCAGTGTGGCAATATTTCTTCCCCAGTACGGCAACATGTCGTCACCAGTTCGGCAACATGTCTTAACCAGTTCGCTTAGCGTTTTACTCAATAGCCATACTACATTATGTTACATTTAATGTAAATTCTACGATAGTCTTCACGAAGATATTTGAATAAGGAAGGAAAGAATCAACCCTAATAATAATGTTCACATGTTGAACAATGATGGGGCTGGGCCCCGGCCTTTCTAATTCTAATTCGGGCTCAGCCCCGCCCTTTTTTTTTTTACAATGACTGGAATTAGCACCCGCCTGTTTTACAATGATGGGATGGGCCCCCGCCTGTCCAACCCTGATGTAGTAGGGTCGCGCTGACGTGGTTGGACTCCGCCCGTTAAACGCTTATAAGGTTGGGCCCCCGCCTTTTTGACGCTGGTGTGGGTGGGCCCCCCATCTAAATAACGCTGGTTTGATATGGCCCGCATGCTGTGAATGGGAGCATTTGATCAACAACTGTCGTCACGCCTGATCGGGTTTAAAGGATTTTCTTGTTCAATCCGATCGATTATCGATAATCCTTGTTTGCGACTGTCAACCTCAAGTATTTGTCTACGACTGTGTGAGTGTGTCTGTCTGTTGAAGAGGGTGCGCTGGGGTGCGTTGTGTGTCTCATTGTGTTCAATGGTGTGTTTTGTGTGTGTGTTTATCTTGCAGATACAAGTGGAGAATTATGCTAATAACGTTATAGTTAGAACTGTTGCCATGTTAACCAAGGCCTCATCACTGTGGTCGCCATGTCGCTCTAAGCCTCAACACTTTGCAATATATTTAAAACATGCTTGTTTGTTACATATGGCAACTTGCTCATACCCCATAAACATTATACGTAACATTGTTGCGCAATTGTTCCAAAATACGGAAATCAGTTTGCATGTTACTGTAACAAGTTGTCCCTTTCCCCGTAACATTTTTACATTGACAGGTGATAACGCCGTCCCGTAACTTGTTTATTTTTACAATGACAGGTGATGACACCATCCCGTAACTTGTTTATATTTACATTGACAGGTGATAACGCCGTCCCGTAACTTGTTTATTTTTACAATGACAGGTGATGACACCATCCCGTAACTTGTTTATATTTACATTGACAGGTGATAACGCCGTCCCGTAACTTGTTTATTTTTACAATGACAGGTGATGACACCATCCCGTAACTTGTTTATATTTACATTGACAGGTGATAACGCCGTCCCGTAACTTGTTTATTTTTACATTGACAGGTGATAACACCATCCCGTAACTTGTTTATTTTTACATTGACAGGTGATAACGCCGTCCCGTAACTTGTTTATTTTTACATTGACAGGTGATAACACCATCCCGTAACTTGTTTATTTTTACATTGACAGGTGATAACGCCGTCCCGTAACATCATCGTCTGCGCCGATTCCAGGCGGGACATGGAGGAATGGATTAATGCCCTCAAGATGGCGGCTAACAAGGAATACTATGAAGTGAGTGAACAACTTGTCCCATATCATAAACCAAATGCTACAGTCATCTTAAGATATCCAACAATGCCATCATCCATGACAGGCGTACGTCCTAAACATTGCTTTATCCAAGATATCCATTAATTCAAGATATCTTTCTCTTCAAGACATTCCTTCGTCCAAACATCCATTGATCCATGACATTCCATTGATCCAAGACACCCATTGATCCAAGATATTCCATTCATCCAAGACATCCATTGATCTATGACATTCCATTGATCCATGACATTTTATTGATCCATATCATCCATTGATCCATGGCATTCCATTGATCCATGACATTCCATTCATCCATGACATCCATTGATCCATGACATTCACTTGATCCATGACATCCATTGATCCATGACATTCCATTGATCCATGACATTTTATTGATCCATATCATTCATTGATCCATAGCATTCCATTGACCCATGAAATTCCATTCATCCATGACATCCATTGATCCATAACATTCCATTCATCCATGACATCCATTGATCCGAGACATCCGTCCATGTTAATGTGTTAAACAATTCTTTCTTCCAATCCAATGAATCATTTGTTGTTTGTTTTGTTTAACACCAATCCACCTCTCTGTATGTGGTTATTATTTATATATGTTGTTCACCTCTTTGGATTACTCACTATACACCGATGGAGCACACTGCACTGGAATCACAAAGGTAAGAAAGGAGAATTAAATTGGTGAAAGCGAATAAAGTTTTTTTTTTGATGTAAGGGTTGACTACTCATGAATTATCAAACAACTAAGCGCCGCGGGTTAATTCCCTTCTTTTCCTCTCTTTAATTTTGTCTTTACTTGGCCCCGAGTTTCGAAAGATTAAACAAAATGGCTGCATCAATGTAAGTGATATGTAATTGAGACTATGGCTTTTGACTAAATTAGTCATTAGTCACGAGCGTGATAACGGAGCGAGAGCTTGCCTTGAACCAGCCTAAAAACTGAGCCAATGGTAGCCATTAACCGGTCTGATAGCTGAGCCAATGCTAGCCTGATAGCTGAGCCAATGCTAACCTGACAGCTGAGCCAATGCTAGCCTGACTGCTGAGCCAATTCTATCCTGACAGCTGAGCCAATGCTAGCTGAAAGCTGAGCCAATGCTAGCCTGATAGCTGAGCCAGTGCTAGCCCCATAGCTGAGCCAATGCTATCCTGACAGCTGAGCCAATGCTATCCTGACAGCTGAGCCAATGCTAGCCCCATAGCTGAGCCAATGCTATCTTGACAGCTGAGCCAGTGCTAGCCCCATAACTGAGCCAATGCTAGCCTGATAACTGAGCCAACGCTAGTCTGACAGATGAGCCAATGCGAGCCTGACAGCTGAGCCAATGCTAGCCTGACAGCTGAGCCAATGCTATCATGACAGCTGAGCCAATGCTAGCCTGATAGCTGAGCCAACGCTAGTCTTACAGATGAGCCAATGCGAGCCTGACAGCTGAGCCAATGCTAGCCTGACAACTGAGCCAATGCTATCATGACAGCTGAGCCAATGCTAGCCCATAGCTTAGCCAATGCTAGCCTGACAGCTGAGCCAATGCTAGCTTGACAGCTGAGCCAATGCTAGCCTGGCAGCTGAGCCAGTGCTAGCTTGACAGCTGATAGCTCAGCCTATAATACTTATAAGCCAATGATAACCATATTTAATTATGTTGTAATCATATCCTGATATTACCACAACCTGATATTACCACAACCTGATATTAGTAACAACAACTTGACATTAGTAACCACAACCTGACATTATTAACCACAACCTGATATTATTAACCACAACCTGACATTAGTAACAACAACTTGACATTAGTAACCACAACCTGACATTATTAACCACAACCTGATATTATTAACCACAACCTGACATTAGTAACACCAACTTGACATTAGTAACCACAACCTGACATTATTAACCACAACCTGACATTAGTAACAACTTGACATTAGTAACCACAACCTGACATTATTAACCACAACCTGATATTATTAACCACAACCTGACATTAGTAACCACAACCTGACATTAGTAACCACAACCTGATAGAAGAAACCACAACCTGACATTAGTAACCATAACCTGATATTAGTAACCACACCCTGATATTAGTAACTAGAACTTGACATTAGTAACACGAACCTGAAACTAGTACATAGAACCTTGCATCAATACACAAAACATGACATCAGTACACAAACAAGACATAAGTACCAAGGGCCTGACACTATAACCCAAAACCTGACATTATTACCCAGGACCTGACATCATTACCCTGAACCTGACATTAGTACTCAGATCCTGACATTAGTACCCAAAATCTGACATTACCACCCAGAACCTGACATAAGCACCCTTAACCTGAAATTAACACCCATAATCTAACATTACCACCCAGAACCTAACATTAACACCCATAATCTGAAATTAACACCCATAACCTGACATTAACACTCATAACCTAACATTAACACCCATAACCTGACATTAACACCCATAATCTGACATAAGCAGCCATAATCTGACATAAACAGCCATAACCTAACATTAACACCCATAATCTGACATAAGCAGCCATAACCTAACATTAACACCCATAATCTGACATAAGCAGCCATAACCTGACATTAACACCCATAATCTGACATAAGCAGCCATAACCTGACATTAACACCCATAATCTGACATAAGCAGCCATAACCTAACATTAACACCCATAATCTGACATAAGCAGCCATAACCTGACATTAACACCCATAATCTGACATAAGCAGCCATAAACTGACATTAACACCCATAATCTGACATTAACACCCATAACCTGACATTAACACCCATAATCTGACATAAGCAGCCATAATCTGACATAAACAGCCATAACCTAACATTAACACCCATAATCTGACATAAGCAGCCATAACCTAACATTAACACCCATAATCTGACATAAGCAGCCATAACCTGACATTAACACCCATAATCTGACATAAGCAGCCATAACCTGACATTAACACCCATAATCTGACATAAGCAGCCATAAACTGACATTAACACCCATAAACTGACATTAACACCCATAACCTGACATTAACACCCATAATCTGACATAAGCAGCCATAATCTGACATAAACAGCCATAACCTAACATTAACACCCATAATCTGACATAAGCAGCCATAACCTAACATTAACACCCATAATCTGACATAAGCAGCCATAACCTGACATTAACACCCATAATCTGACATAAGCAGCCATAAACTGACATTAACACCCATAATCTGACATAAGCAGCATAACCTGACATTAACACCCATAACCTGACATAAGCACCCATAACCTAACATTAACACCCATAATCTGACTTAAGCACCCATAATCTGACATTAACACCCATAATCTGACATAAGCAGCCATAATCTGACATAAGCAGCCATAACCTAACATTAACACCCATAATCTGACATAAGCACCCATAATCTGACATTAACACCCATAATCTGACATTAACACCCATAATCTGACATAAGCAGCCATAACCTAACATTAACACCCATAATCTGACATAAGCAGCCATAACCTGACATTAACACCCATAATTTGACATTAACACACATAATTTGACATAAACACCCATAATCTAACATTAACACCCATAATCTGACATAAGCAGCCATAATCTTACATAAGCAGCCATAACCTAACATTAACACCCATAATCTGACATTAACACCCATAATCTGACATAAGCACCCATAATCTGACATAAGCACCCATAACCTAACATTAACACCCATAATATGACATTAACACCCATAATCTGACATAAGCAGCCATAACCTGACATTAACACCCATAACCTGACATTAACACCCATAATCTGACATTAACACCCATAACCTGACATTAACACCCATAATCTGACATTATTAGCCATAAACCTTACATTATTTACCATAACCTGAAATTAGCCAGGACCTGACATTAGCACCCAGATCCTGAAATTAGCACACAGAGCCTAACATTGGCACCCAGAGCCTAAAATTGGCACCCATAGTCTGACATTGACACCCAGAACCTAACATTGGCACCCAGAACCTAACATTGGCACCCAGAACCTAACATTGACACCCAGAACCTAACATTGGCACCTAGAACCTAACATTGGCGCCAAGAACCTAACATTGGCACCCATAGCCTAACATTGGCACCCAGAACCTAACATTGGTAACCAGAACCTAACATTGGCACCCAGAACCTAAAATTGGCACCCATAGTCTGACATGGACACCTAGAACCTAACATTGGACCCAGAACCTAACATTGACACACAGAACCTAACATTGACACCCAGAACCTAACATTGGCACCCAGAACCTAACATTGACACCCAGAACCTAACATTGACACCCAGAACCTAACATTGACACCCAGAACCTAACATTGACACCCAACTTTCAAGACCCGATTGATTTCTCGCCACTTAGACAATGATTCATATCTCTCATTTCTGTACCGTATCGACGCTTACACGCGATACGTATAAGGACCACATGTCTTGCATGTCCAAAATATATCTGGTATGTCCCACTTGTTTCGTATGGCCCACTTCTTGTGTATGGCCCACGTTATATGGTTTTGAAAACTTTATCTGTTTTAAGATTTGGCTCGTAGAATGAACAACGTAACAAAGGACTGAGAAAAATAGTATAGTCTGTCTCTCTCTCTCTCTCTGTGTCTTTCTCTCTGTCTCTCTGTGTCTCTTTCTGTGTCTCTCTCTATCTCTCTCTGTGTCTCTCTCTGTTTCTCTGTCTGTGTCTCTCTCTGTCTTTCTATCTGTTTCTCGCTCTGTGTCTCTCTCTTTCTATATATCTCTCTGTGTGTGTCTCTCACTCTGTGTGTCTCTCTCTTGCTCTCTCTTGCTCTGTCCCTGCTAAGAAATGGTGTCGGCCTATATATAAAGGGATTTAATGAGAACCATCTAGTAAAAATATTCTCGAAATGGCTCCCCTGATGGCATTCTTTAGAACTAATAGATCACATTCGAACTTCAAAAGCTTTTCCCAAGCAAGGGAGGGGTGTGTAATGGATGACACAGCACATTTACTCTAGGGGATACAAGTGGTGCTGGCTAAAAATAGCTCTTGGTGTGAAAAGCTAAGACCAAGACCAACATGTCTGTTATGGCCCACATGTTTCGTATGGCCCACATCTTTGGTATGGCCCACATGTTTCGTATGGTTCACATTTTTGGTATGGCCCACATTTTCGGTATGGCCCACATCTTTGGTATGGCCCACATCTTTGGTATGGCCAACATGTTTCATATGGTTCACATTTTTGGTATGGCCCACATTTTCCGTATGGCCCACATGTGTGGTATGGCCCACATGTTTGGTATGGCCCACATGTTTCGTTTGGCCCACATTTTTTTATATGGCCCACATTTTTGGTATGGCCCACATGTTTGGTATGGCCCACAAGTTTGGTATGGCCCACATTTTTGGTATGGCCCACATGTTTCGTATGGCCTACATTTTTCGTATGGCCTACATGTTTCGTATGGCCTACATGTTTCGTATGGCCTACATGTTTCGTATGACCTACATGTTTCGTATGACCTACATGTTTCGTATAGCCTACATGTTTCGTATGGCCTACATGTTTCGTATGGTCTACATGTTTCGTATGGTTCACATTTTTGGTATGGCCCGCATTTTTGGTATGGCCCGCATATTTGGTTTGGGCCCACATTTTGGGTATGGCCCATATCTTTGGGACTGCCCACATGTCTGGTATCGCCCACATGTTAGGGGTGGCCCACGTTTAGCGTACTTCCACCTGAGTCTTTGCCTGCAATCTCCTGTGACGTACTTTCACCTGGGACTTTGCCTGCAATCCCCAGCATCGTTCTTCCACCTGAGTCTTTGCCTGCAATCTCCTGTGGCGTACTTTCACCTGGGACTTTGCCTGCAATCCCCAGTATCGTTCTTCCACCCGAGACTTTGCCGGTAGTCCCAAATCTCTGATTTGACAGCCAATAAATGAAGACGCTGGCCTACCAAGAAATAAAAATATATAATCTAGCCAGTCTTTTCCGGAAGTGTCTTCTTTCCTGAATCTGTCAGTACAAATCAATTTGGTCCTTCCTGTTTGGGAGAGGTGATATTTTGGTGGGTGGTTGGAGTAGTGAGGGTTAATCTCGTGTCTGGCATTTAAGCCTGTCCAGATCTCATTACAATTAACCTTAGCGAAAGTGTCTGTCCCTCGACACTAAGCGTCGCCCGGCGCTAAAATAAAGTCTGAAACATGCATCAACCAAATGTAAATGGATACGTGTCATGTACAGCCCACATGTCTTATACAACCCACATGTCTTAAGCAGCCCACATGTCTGCTACAGCCCACATGTCTGCTACAGCCCACATGTCTTTGACAGCTAACTTGTCTTATACAGCCAACGTGTCTTATACAACCCACATGTCTTATACAGCCTACATTTCTTATAAAGTCCACGTGTTTTATACAGCCTACATGTCTGCTACAGCCCACGTGTCTTATACAGCACACATGTCTTAAACCGCCCTCGTGTCTTATACAGCACACACGTCTTATACAGCCCACGTGTATTGTCCAGTGTAGTATCAGTTGGTTCTGACCATGACTCACTTGTTAAATATCACTATACTCTTTCAATCAGTCCGGCTGTTAAAGATAACACGCCCAAACGTTTATTTATTTATTTTTTGCGCACTAACTATTAATTAGCCGGCGCGTTCTGATGAATTAACTTGTGCAGTAGTTAAGATGTTGTGATACTAGGTTGTTGTTTCCTGGCTCAGATGAGTTCCAGGATTATTTTGGCGCTGGTGGGATGCCAGGATGACGTTATACTGTGTCTGACTTCTGTGAACGAAAATGTGTTTTTTTTTGGGGGGGGGGGGGGGGGTGTCTGTTTTTTTTTTTTTTAAAGTCAAACATAATTATATACCGGAAATAATCAAAACTAGTTTTTCACCGGAAATAATCGCCAAGGTAAATAACCTTTGAAGAAACCATTAAGGAAAGACAACTCGAAAATTAAAAGCGTTGCTATTTTTACCTCCCCTAAACCGAAACAGATGGACGGCGGTGTTCAGCGCACCTGTGAGAAATCGGTGGGAGGGGGGGGTGCCACAGCTCCCTCACCTCCACCCTCCCTGCGAGAGATCAGTGGGAGGGATGGGAACAGCCCTCCCATCCTACTGGCTCGTCCACCCCAAAATAAGATTGAAATAGTAAGCAAGACGACTGCATGCGGGGCCAATCGTGCAACAGCCGGCATGCTTATATATTTATTATGTCATACATATGGTCGAGTGATTAGTCGAGCTTTCCAACTGCGGTAAGCGTCTGCTACAAGTGGACACTTTATACTTTGCGTTCAAATTCAAACATTTCACTGGGGGTCGTCTTGGAGAATTGTGACAAGAATTTTATGTGATGCAAACAGGTGGTTGGTTGTTGTACGAACGGTGATATTTTTTTTTATTGCGTTTGTTTGTTTACGAGTGTGTGGTTGGGGGTGGGCAGCGGCAGCACCACGTGACGTCTACCATTTACGGTCCCTAAGTGCAACCGCGTTGTATACGCCGTATAATACGGAGTTACGTCATTTGGATTATACCGGTGCCGGTACCTATTCTATAAAAGTTTGGGTTTTTTTTTTTTTTATCTCTGACGTCATGGATCCCTTTAGCTTGATTTATCACGTGATCAAAGTTCTACTCTGGTAATCTATTCTCGGTGAACTTTATTTTTATTTGTTTTACATCCTGAAATGTTGGCCGACGGGATGTTAGGCGCCAGTCCGGTTGTTTTATAGTATGTTACTCTAAGGATCTATAAACAAGGTGTAGTGACGCAGTGTGTAAGGCTTGCGCAGTGTGTAAGGTTCGCGCAGTGTGTAAGGCTCGCGCAGTGTGTAAGGCTCGCGCAGCGTGTAAGGTTCGAGCCGCGTGTAAAGCTCGCGCAGCGTGTAAGGCTCGCGCAGCGTGTAAGGCTCGCGCAAAGTGTAAGGCTCGCGCCGCGTGTAAGGTTCGCGCCGCGTGTAAGGTTCGCGCAGCGTGTAAGGCTCGCGCAGCGTGTAAGGCTCGCGCAGCGTGTAAGGCTCGCGCAGCGTGTAAGGCTCGCGCAGCGTGTAGGGCTCGCTCTTTGGGCTCATAATTATCCAGGCTTGTAAACAGACAACGTCGGATTAGCGGCGGGGAGATGGGAATTGGGGAGGGGGGGGGGAATCGGGATGTTTGATTAATAAATATGGAACAACTTGGCGATGTGACGTCAGAGTCCTGGTGTTTGTAATCCCAGAATGTAAACACGATTAAGTCGGGTTAAAACGGAAGCTGATTTTAATAATGCCACAAGCGCCACCACACGCCTACAAAAAAGTTGTTTTTGTTTTTTTTTAAATATTTTTAAAATATATAAAGACTTACAACTGCGTTTCTCAGCCTATTTTTTTTTTTTGCTGGTGGTGGCACAACTTAAAATGTGTCTTCACTTCTGCGGCCCCCGTCCCCCCCCCCCCTGTTTTATAAATATTACATGTACGCCTATTTTTAATTTGCCTGCCAAGAAAATATGACGTGGCTCTCTGGAGGGCCATATGGCCCTGTTTGAGAACCTATGATTTGGAGACAGGACGCCACGTCGTGATGACAGTCTTCTGTTGTATTCTGGATTTGAATTAAAGAATTATTGAACTTTTTTGTTACAGAAGATCAAGAAGTTGCTGAAATGATTAGAACAATTTATTAAGAACGCAGAATCTTTTAATCAGATTTGTCTTGTGTTTTGTTGTCACACACTCAGAACTAGCTATTGAAGGCTATTCAAACATTCGGGCTTACAACTAAAATTACGTTTGATTAAAAAAAGTATTTTTCTGATTTTTTTTCCTCCTGTGACTTTATTTCATAGCAAAACTAGTGACTTCCTTCCTGCCAATTGTTTTCATAGCAAAACTTTTGACTTTTTTTTCCTCCTGTTACCACCAGCCAGAGCAGCGTGTTACCATTAGGGATGGCCGCATGTGACATCGCTACACGTCCACCATGGACATTGCTTCACATCCAGCAGGTTTGAGGCTCCGTAGTTGAGGGTAGGGAAGTGGTGGTGGTGGGTGGTGTCACAGCTGTGAGACAAAGTGTTGAGCAGATGTGTGGGGGCGGAGGTCACAGCTGGGGAAACAACAATAGAATGTCGCCCCGCAATAACTGTGTGGTGTCAGAAAGGTCTGGTGTGGTGTAATTTGGTTGGGGGTGGGGGTGGTGGTTCTTATTGATGGAAGCAAAACGCAAACAGACTTCGGGACAATTGAGAAAACTGGACACTCTTTATCGTTATGTCTGTGATACACGAGGAAACAAGTTTGATGTCATAGGATAGTTGGGGTGGGGAGGGTCAAGAGGAGGGGCAAAGGGTGGGATGGGGAGGGTCAAGGGGAGGGGAGGGGCAAAGGGTGGGGAGGGTCAAGGGGAGGGGAGGGGCAAAGTGTGGGGTGTTGAGGGTCAAGGGGAGGGTCGGGGGTGGTGAGGGTCAAGTGAAGGTGGCGGTTTTGTTATTTTACCCGCGAGAGTCTTGCTGTCCAGAAAAAATGTGGATTGTAATATTAATAATAATACTTGTATTAAAAAGTATGTATTATAGTAGTAGTAGATCTAATATATCCATGGCCATGTTATATCCAGTCTAATGCATGATACAGTGCAAAATGGATGAATCAAAGATCATGTGTGTGTGTGTTTGTGTGGGGGTGCGTGTGTGTGTGTGTGGTGTTTCTTTTCAGTATCAAAATAATTGAAACCCATGAAGAAGTTGTGCCGACATACATGTGACGACATACATGTGACGAGCAGGTGGGATTTCACGTGTGAACAGGTGGATTGAAATCGATACCTTGTGGTGGGGGAGGGGGTCGGGATGTAGCCGGTGTAGGAACCTTTCAATGGTTGATTTATTATTGTGTCAGGGATGTAGGTGGGAAATCTTTGGGATGGTGGTGGAAAGTCTTGAGGATGGAGATGGGAAATCTTTAAGGATGGAGATGAGAAATCTTTGAAGATGGAGATGAGAGATTTTTGAGGGTGGCTATGAAAAATCCTTCCGGATTCAAGTCGGGTTCATCTCTGTCCGGTTGAACTACTAATCGTGGATTTCGGATTTTTTAAAAAGAAAGTAAAATTTAATAATCGAAGCCTGACTACTAGACTGCGTCCTACTTTACGTTAACGTTCGTGACTTTCTTGTTTCAGCCCGAGTTATCATAGTGTGAGAAGGCGTCATAGTGTGAGAAGGCGTCATAGTGTGAGAAGGCGTCATAGTGTGAGAAGGCGTCATAGTGTGAGAAGGCGTCATAGTGTGAGAAGGCGTCATAGTGTGAGAAGGCGTCATAGTGTGAGAAGGCGTCATAGTGTGAGCTGAGAAGAGCTGTTGAAGTTTCTTTAAGTTTAAGCTTGGCTTTTTTGCTTTTTAATATTACATTCTGTATGCTTTTTCTTTAAGTATTACATTTTATTCTTGATGGGCCCTCTATAAATATTTATTATTTGATTTATAAATATTAATATTTAGACTATAAATATAGTCGCGCAGCATTTACATTTAACCTGGCAGCACCTATTCCGTTCCTCGAAGATCATCCGTGTGTTAAATCATGCATGAGGATTAGACCCGATCGGTATCCAATCATTGGATCAACGACTTTGTACCAAATCAATGTCTGCGAAAATGAACCAGCATCCCGCCCCGTCTCCCATGGAAGGTGTCATTTTTGTAGATTGATGGCCACCGTCTTTAAACTCCCAATAGCCCTGGGGGCAAAGTGATGGCGGTGGGGCGACCTTAACCTTGCCCCATTCATAAACCAGGGCTAGTAGTAGTAGTGTGTGGGTGGATGTCACATTCAAAGCCTCCCTCGAAGGCTCGATACGTCCACAGTTGCCACAGGTTGTGGAAGCCTTTAACTAGCTCGTGTGTTGGTCAATACTTGACGTGACGTTGGGGGAGGACTTGAGCGGATCTCATATTTTGGGACACGGTAGGGGAGTTCATACAGGGGGAGTTGGGGGGGGGTGTACATGAATGGATCTCAAACTATGGGACTCGGTGGGGCGGGGGTAATGTGGTGAGCTACATTGAGTGTGTTAAGACTGTGATAAAAGCTTTAGCATAGTTTAATTAGACTTAGACACGAACAATTCGTGTCAATAAAACAATTTATGTTAAGCTTTAATAACAATTTTACATAATAAACAAGTAAACGTTTAGGCACGTGCCTTCATCAGTATAACAACAAAACATTTAAAAAAGTATTTAAATGTACATTATATAGTATATATATATATAATATTTATATATATACATATATATATATAGGCCTACATATATCCTACCTAAAAAGGAGAAAAAAATAGGAGTGGACTCAAAAGCCAGACAGATACAAGAGAAGAAGAATGGACAGGAAGTGTCTTGAAGTAAAATGTACAAAACCAAATAGGAAATAGACATGGGTGCTACGTAAAATTGTGGATTTGGTTTCTCCCGTTTGGAGTCAAATCTTGTTATTCCATCATGGCTAGTGCTATTGAAATGTTTAAAGACCGGGCAGAGAGCTTGTTCGACAGAGCTGGTTTTACAGCTTAACTCGTTTGAATTTAATGGCGAATTTTTTCTACCAGATCAGTGTTGTTGCTATGGGAACAAAAATGGGACCAAGTTATGCATGTCTATAATTTATTGGTCATCTGGAACATCTTTGGAGATAACACTACAAGAGATACATAGATGACTGTATAGGGAATACCAACATGGACATAACACGACACAATTAGAAAGTTTTATTGGCTATTTTTTTATTGATCTAAAACCATGTCGAAAAGAATAAGAGCTAAGGATACGATCTACTATTTTTGTACTAAAACTTTATTCGGAATTCCCTTACAATTGTACTCCATGCATGTCGTTCGGTGACCAAGAATTGTACCCCTATTTATAAAAAAAAATACATGTAAAACTTAACTATTTTAAATTTTGAACCCAAAATGTCAATTTGTGTTAAGACACAGTAGACTAGATACACATTTGATAACCTTAGTATGCACCGCGTAGGCGTAGGGCTCTGTATATTGTATATTCGTGATCCAATTGGCCTTATGGGTACTTTTATTATCTATCTAATAGTATTTGAAATTGTAAAAAAAAAAAATACATAAAAAAATAATAATAATTTATTTAACCCCTGTAATGTATTAATACATGAATGAAACTAAAAAGTGAGAACCCCTGCAGCGTATGTAGTACAATAAATGAAACTATTTACTAAAAGGAGCCCAGAGAACGTTTTTTAAGTACGTCATCCCTTGTGAACAACTCAAATAGAAAAAAATCATATGAAATAATTATAGCAACAGGTAGCCCGCCCCTCCAGTAAACAGGTACCCCCCGCCCCCCCCCCCCTCCGGTCGGTCCCACGACACGCATGTCCTCACCTTTCACCCCAATGGTTTTTTCTATTAAAAAATAGAGGGAGGGGGGTGGGGGGGAGGACGTCAAAACCACAAGTAGTTGTGTTGCTGGAGGCCTTGTCGAAGGTTTTTTTTTTTTTTTTTTTTTGTGTGTTTGGAGATTCGGGGCGTAAAGGTGCGGGCGTGAGGGGGGGGGGAGGGAAAGATTGGGACTCTAGAAGAGGTAGAGGAAGTCTGTACCGGTGCGCCAGTGTTTTGTGCGGTTCTTGAAGTGGAAGACGGGGGGCGTGTCGCCGAGGGAGCTACACACCACGTCGGACGGGGAGGATTTCTGTTTGTTCACGTGTGTAGTGCAACGTTTCGGGTGTTCATTTCAACACGAAGGCCGTGTTACAGCACGGAGGATAGTGTCGTTCGTGTGGATTTATTTGGATACAACAAATACCATGATATATAACCGGACTGTCAAGCTTCTTTGTGTGTGAAATTCAATAACCTCAATCATCAGTATGAGGCGTTCTGTAATTGTGTAGTACGATAAAATTAGACGCTGGACCTGAGTTAAATTTGTATTAGTCAGCCACAGGTTAGGATACCGACCGTTAGGTGCGTGTGTCAAGGTACGGTTCGAATAAATATTGTAACACTATTATCATAAGTCATAAGTAGGCTAGTCAATGGGTCTGATACTGTGGGACTTGCCCCATGCGTTACTAGATGAGTCTCAGTGTTTGAGTTAATAGTGTGTGTGATGTTGCCCCGGGGGGGGGGGTGTTGTGTGTTTAGTCACGTCATGTCGTGTTAAAATCCAACTTGCCGCCTAGTTGTTCAAAATCCCTGTTAAGTTGACGATTAGACCTAAGCATGTACTTCCCGTTAGCCTTAGGGACAGACTCAGCAGTGCGGTCGTGTTAACTCTTTGAAGCGCTTTCTACGTCGTCATTTGATTTAATCGGTGCTGTACGCGGGATTACCACGATTGAAGTCAACTCTCAATGACTCGACCTTAGGCCGATATATTATAATTTAAGTGTCACACACGCACACCCTTTTCTCCCTCCTCCTACACTCCCTCCCCCATCACCAATCGTTAGCTGTACTTAAGTTTTAGGGCTAAGCTTATATTTCAGACTTGATTTGTCATGTAACAGTGTATGTAATTCTATTCAATACTCCAACTTAGCAGCTACGCAGCGTCGTCATTCCCCGGACCAGAGCTGTGAACTCACTGCTTCTGTCCGGAGCAACATTCACCGGACCAGAGTTGTGTACTAACTGCTTCTGTCCGGAGCAACATTCACCGGACCAGAGCGGTGAACTCACTGCTTCTGACCGGAGCAACATTCACCAGACCAGAGTTGTGAACTCACTGCTTCTGTCCGGAGCAACATTCCCCGCACCAGAGCTGTGAACTCACTGCTTCTGGCCGGAGCAACATTCACCGGACCAGAGTTGTGTACTAACTGCTTCTGTCCGGAGCAACATTCACCGGAACAGAGTTGTGTACACACTGTGTGTGTGTGGGGGGGGGGTCACTCTTCTACTCTTCACAGACCGCGGCAATGCTACATTCATCTAATTGTTTTAAGCTAACGTTCCAAGCTATTGCTACAGGCCACGGCCACAGCTATTCAGCAAATATTGTTGAAGGACGTCCTACAATATGCCGGTCAAGATATCATCACATTGTCACTAATTTGGGGTAAAGGGGTCTTCCATAGATGACGGTCATCTTGACGCCACGCAAATTGTGTCGATTTGTTACCCCCCCCCCTTTTCCCAGATCAAATATAACGTCACAAATCTCTGTACCCACCCACCCCCCCACCCCATAAAAGAAAACATCTGTACTACACACACAAACAATTCACCTCCCGTGGACATCACCTGTATCGGAAACATATCTTTAGGCCAATGATTCTTAACGAGGGGTCAAAGCACACATCCCTCTCCAGTCAGGTGCGGAAGACCCAGAATATTGTATTTAATTTTGCCGTCATCGCCAGTTATTGCTGCCTTTACTTTTAAAAGAAATGTATTTAAAAATCAGTTGTTTTTTTAAAATTTATTTCTGATTAGCAGCGGGCAATGTTTTTTCCTGTGGAATTTCGTTTGTGCAGAACTTGTATTTTGTTTCTAGAAGGCTAATTAGAGAATGCTCCACCAGCATTCGTGTGTGGGACATGCAAAAGAGACTGCCACTCGAGGATCGGTCTCACTAGCCACACCAAGAGCTGCAACCAGAGAAGATAGATCTATCGTCTCTTGTAGACGGTAAGATGCCATACACACATACAATTAAGAAATAGAATGGCAATAACTGAACTGATCTAATCTATTTAAGAAACTCGGCAAACTCTCGAGCCGAAGCTCACGAGGTCTTCCCCAGCTCACCCCCCCCCCCCCCCGCCACTCCCAACCGGCGTTCAACCACTCTCCCCCCCCCCCCCGGTGGTCAATGACAATAACTAAATTGTGTAATGATTATCATATCATGTTCGTTTGTTGATCAGGCTAATTTATCTTTTAAATAATAAAAATTTAAAAATTAGAGTTTTAGCGGAAACCCTTTTGAACTGGCGCAGGCCGGCGCCCTTGGCTTGGCAACTGCCCCAAAGCCAAGCCGTTGTTACGCCTCTGTAATCAGGAGCCATTTCTCGGACATCGCATACCACTACCGAGTATATCAGTGATCGCAGTTTAAAAATAAAATAATTATAATGATTGTACAAAACAAAAAGGTTGAAAATGTCTATATGCTATCAAGTGCAAGTTGTCGATTTTTATTTATCAATAATGTGCCGCATTTATTGTGAAGTCACGAAAATGTGCGCCCCCCCCCCTTCCGCCCGCCCCCCCCCCTTTTTTTTTTTTTACTTATGTTTGGCCGCGTGGCGTCATCTATGGATGGAAGCTAACGGAACATCCCAATTTGACTCACTGTCTCGGTTATCATAATGTCACCATATGGGTAAAGATTACATATACATAACACAGGCACAATTTGCATTGATATTGTTACCCGTGGCCATGTAAACTGCATAGGGCTTGTCCTCTAATGGCGGAAATCTATTAATAGAACTGCTGTAATCATCCGGGTACTCGGGTCGGACAAAATGTCAACACTGTTCAGTACTACTATATTAGCATAGAGGCCCTTAACCTACATCAAAACTTGTTTACAGCTATATTTTACGAAATATTTGACACAAATTTTTTTTTAGACTGCTGTTTCGTGAAATGGAACTTCCTTGCGCGTACGGCACACGTAACTATGATTCGAGATACAAGGATCGTCCGAACGATATGCTGAAACACACTATTAGCTGCCATTTCTTAAGAATTATTTGTCCGACGTTCTAAAAATTGAAACGTTATGACGTTTTCCGGTATGAGAAATGACAAACCCTAATGGATATTTACATTAGGTCTATATAGTATGCATGTCACTAACACGGGCCCAAATCTGCGCATTCTGGTCTGAAAAGTTTCACGACATGCCACAAACTCAGTCGTAATAATGCATGACATGACACACTCTGTCCTTATAAATTTATATTATTTTATATATTCATTCCTCATGGAAAGCGTGCCTAGTACTTTAGATGACCCAGACTTCCAATCCAGAGATATAATATCCTTGATGAATAGTGTCGTTAGCGTTTCGCGCCCCGCCCCCTCCCCGGTCTTTAAAGTTAGTTACGCTTAATAAGAGTTTAAGTTAACGCACCTACCCCCTTTTGTTGGAGTCAGCGCCCTGTCATTAGAAATGCGCCCCTCCTTTCATTCTGTGTGCAAGAATTCATTCCCAGTTCTGCTTAGCCCTAAGGTGACAGAAGTCATGCGTCGCACTATTGTCAGCGGCTTTAAAAGTATTACCTCGACTCCAGCTGTTCGGTTCCGTCAAGTGTGAAGGATAACACTAGACATGCTCCTTGAGAGGCGAAACGCCCTTTGTCCTGCCCAACATTGTCATCCCACTTTTGAATAGAAGTGCATTTTTTTCTTTCTCCGGAGTCTCAAGTGGCGCTCGCCCTCTCCGAGCTTGGAGACACTGGGTTCAGGCTTACACTCTCCACATGAGATATAGGTGGTGGTGGTGGTGGCACCCAGTGGTTGGTTTTAGACAAACAGTTACATTGTCATGTCCAATAATTAAAGGCACCGTATACTTCTTGACTCTTTGAAAACAGGGCGCATGCCTATATTAATATGGCGGCACAAGTCTTGTCATTTCGTTTTGTTTTTTATCACTGTTGAGGTGGGTTTTGTTTATGTCGAGACGAGTTTTGTCTATGTCGAGACGGGTTTTGTCTATGTCGAGACGGGTTTTGTTTATGTTGAGACGGGTTTTGTCTATGTCGAGACGGGTTTTGTTTATGTCGAGACGGGTTTTGTTTATGTCGAGACGGGTTTTGTTTATGTCGAGACGGGTTTTATTTATGTTGAGACGGGTTTTGTCTATGTCGAGACGGGTTTTGTTTATGTCGAGACTGGTTTTATTTATGTTGAGACGGGTTTTGTCTATGTCGAGGCGGGTTTTGTTTATGTCGAGACGGGTTTTGTTTATGTCGAGACGGGTTTTTTCTATGTCGAGACGGGTTTTGTTTATGTTGAGACGGGTTTTGTCTATGTCGAGACGGGTTTTGTTTATATCGAGACGGGTTTTGTTTATGTCGAGACGGGTTTTGTTTATGTCGAGACGGGTTTTGTCTATGTCGAGACGGGTTTTGTTTATGTTGAGACGGGTTTTGTTTATGTCGAGACGGGTTTTGTTTATTACGACAAAATTAACATCGCCCCCCTCCCGGACCAATTCATCCCTTTCTCCCCCCTTTTTTTTTTCTGTGGCGCCTTGCCTAAATATCAGTGGTTCTCAGCCTTCGTAATGCTGCGAACCTTTAATCTGGCTCCTTATTTTGTGGTGACCCCCAACCCTAAAATTAGTTTCCTTGCTACTCATAAATATGTGTTTTCCGATGGTCTTGGGTGACCCCTGTGTAAGGGTCGTTCGACCCCCACCAAAGAGGTCGAGGCCCACAGGTTAAGAACCGCTGACTTAATGTATCTTGTAATGCGGATCAGCGTTGAGACGCCATTGACCCACAATTTGTTGTCCTTAAAGAAGGTCCATCACTCGCTAAGTGCTAAGAGGAAAAAGAAACCCCCCAAAAAACACCAAATAAATGTTGACAGACTGGCAAAGTGGTCCACTTCTAAATGTAGGAGGGTGGGTCGTTGTAAAGTCCAATGATGAGTTCCTTTAACAAGACAAGTAGCCATGTACTGCGTCGTTTGGTTTGAATGGTCCCATTCTGAGACATCTGGTCAACGCACGTACTGGCCAGCCTACAGGGGCGTGGCGGCTTTGTGAATGGAAATGACCTACGCCACGATTCTACCTCAGACCAACAGTCTGAGACGTGTGTCAGTTGTAGGGCGGGAAGGGAAATGTCAGAGTTCTAAGTCAGACTATAAGTGTTAATGTCAGAGCTCTATCTCAGACCAAAAGTTTAAATGTCAGCGCTCTTCAAAAGTTTAAATGTCAGCTCTGTATCAGACCAACAGTTTAAATGTCAGAGCTCTGTATCAGACCAAAAGTTTAAATGTCAGAGCTCTGTATCAGACCAAAAGTTTAAATGTCAGAGCTCTGTATCAGACCAAAAGTTTAAATGTCAGAGCTCTGTGACAGACCTTACATTTGAAATGTCAGTGACAGGGCTTCCTGTCAGACCAACAGTCAAGACTTGTAGCTGATGTTGGCTGGGAAAGGGATACAAACACATTCATGTAACGTGTCAACCAGGGTTGTTAATGTCCTATCATGTCAACCATTGTTGTTAATGTCCTATCCTGTCAACCATTGTTGTTAATGTCCTATCCTGTCAACCAGTGTTGTAAATGGCGTATTTTTTGGCAAAACGGTTTTCAGTTAGTTTTTTACAACGCATTCCCGTTTATTCTGTACACCAAGGTCGACTTAACATTATATTTTATTATATCCAAAGTGGCAGTTATAATTTTTGTTGGAACAGTCAAAGCAATGATAATTTTGATACAACATATTTCTCATACTTAGCTACTCCATATTTTTTTTTTTTTTCCTTGCGTCAATTAAAAAAAAAATATGTATTTCTTTTATTTTTTTTTGGATCTCGCTACGGTTATTTTTTTTAAAGGATTATTGTTTTGTGAAAATCAACAGCAGATTATCGATTTCAAACCCGAATACCGGAAATGCCATTATCGTTTAAAATCGTTGACTCGTTCAGGTCGACAAAGGAAGACTCGCACGTCGGCTCTTAGCGGTGTTGTCATAGAGTTCAAACTTTTATTTGTGTTCGTCTCAGAATATTGTTTTATTTTTCTTTTTTTTTTTTTTTTTTTTATGTATTTATTTCTTGTTTGTTTGTGTTGTTTTTTAGTAAGCAGGCTAATTGTCTCTCCCCCCCCCCCCCCCTTTTTTACACTTCAAGATCCGGTGATGGAACTATTCGCAGACGAAGGCGTAGAAACTGTTTAAAAACAAAATTGGTTTTGAAATTATATTAAAAGTGAATGAAATTATATTAAAAATTCAATAACGCGTACAGTAGTGCGATTTTCCGAATTTCAAGTATCAGAAACGTTGTTTATCCGATACAACAATGCGATGTCCTTTGCTTTCTTTTGATTCATTTACCACGGGAGATGTGTCGACGAGGATCAGACGCGAGAATCAAATCACTTACTACCATTTATTGCTATTCATTCTTTAAATAGTTTTGTGTTTATCGGCTTTAAGCATACAATGAAACTAAGCGTCAGTTCACACGATCAAATTTCGCGTCAAAATGTTGTATGAACGCACTATTTTGTGCGTGGTTTCTTTTTTGGGGAATTTGATCAAATAGTAATTTGAAAGTTGTGACAAGGCTTCATACACGAATTGCATCAAATGCTTGAAGGAAAGTTTGATTCGTGTTAACCGACCCTAAGTATGAATAAATAATATAATTAAATATGTCATTATAATATGTATACCTAATTTAAAAATATAACACACATACGTAGAGTAATAATAAATCATATTATTAAATGTGTCAATTGCGTGTTAATAAAAATAATTAACACATATTTAATCCCAGTCGAGAATCAAAACACGACCCGGACAAGCTACTGCCATTTTCTGTTTACTGCTTATCGGTAAATAAACATATGTATGGACTTACAAATATAACTTCATAAACACTGAAACATATTTTGTGACTTTTTCCTGTGACTTTTTTCCCCCGTGTTTTTTTTCCCCATGACTTTTTCCCCCATGACTTTTTTCCCCGTGACTTTTTCCTGTGACTTTTTCCCCCGTGATTTTTCCCCCCGTGATTTTTCCCCCCGTGATTTTTCCCCCCATGACTTTTTTCGCCGTGACTTTTTTCCCCCGTGACTTTTTTCCCCCGTGACTTTTTTCCCCCATTACTTTTTTCCCCATAACTTTTTTCCCCGTGACTTTTTCCTGTGACTTTTTTCCCCCATGACTTTTTCCCCATGCCTTTTTTCCCCGTGACTTTTTTCCCCCGTTACTTTTTTCCCCGTGACTTTGTTTTTACCCTACAGTCCCCCTGTAATGCTCTCGCAACGCCCAGGTCTAGGGGCAAAATGTGTTGTTATCTAGTTGGTGAGCGTAAGTGTGATTCTGGTTGAAAATATTCTGCCTACTAGTTCCCAGAAATCCCCTGATTAATCCCCTGATTAATCCCCTGATCTCCATTTAGCGCAGGAATACCCAGAAGAGCAAGACTTGATTTGCACCATGCTCTCTGTTGTGCTCTACGCGGCTTTGGACCAAAAGTAGGCGGCGTTGGACCAAAAGTAGGCGGCGTTGGACCAAAAGTAGGCGGCGTTGGAATAAAAGTAGGCGGCGTTGGACCAAAAGTAGGCGGCGTTGGACCAAAAGATATCAAAGTTCTCTAGTATTTATTCCCAAGGTGCTTCCCCCCCCCCCCCAATCCCGGCTTTTGTAAATGAAATACCTGTAATCAAATGTAATCTCATTATTGTGACCATGGTAGGGACGTCGGGCCGAAAGATATAAGAGATACAAAGATATATAAACACGTAAGTGCTTACATTAAAACATAAATTGTGATATATTTTTGTGAATTATTTTTTTCCTGTGACTTTTTTTTTGGTCCGCTCACCGTCACAAAGTACATTGGATCTCCGATATAACGCGAAAACTGGGGCTAACATTGGAACTCCGATATAACACGATAACTGAGGCTAACATTGGAACTCCGATATAACAAGATAACTTGGGCTAACATTGGATCTCTGATTTAACGCGATAACTGGGGCTAACATTGGAACTCCGATATAAAACGATAACTGGGGCTAACATTGGAACTCCGATATAACAAGATAACTGCGGGGCTAACAATGGAACTCCGATATAACAAGATAACTGGGGCTAACATTGGAACTCCGATATAACAAGATAACTGGGGCTAACATTGGAACTCCGATATAACAAGATAACTGGGGCTTACATTGGAACTCCGATATAACAAGATAACTGGGGCTAACATTGGAACTCCGATATAACAAGATAACTTAGGCTCACATTGGATCTCCGATATAACGCGATAACTGGGGCTAACATTGGAACTCCGATATAAAACGATAACTGGGGCTAACATTGGAACTCCGATATAACAAGATAACTGGGGCTAACATTGGAACTCCGATATAACAAGACAACTGGGGCTAACATTGGATATCCGATATAAAACGATAACTGGGGCTAACATTGGAACTCCAATATAACAAGGTAACTGGGGTTAACATTGGAACTCCGAAATAACAAGATAACTGGGACTAACATTGGAACTCCGATATAACAAGATAACTGGGGTTAACATTGGAACTCCAATATAACAAGGTAACTGGGGCTAACATTGGGATTCCGATATAACAAGATAACTGGGGTTAACATTGGAACTCCGATATAAAAAGATAACTTGGGTTAACATTGGAACACCAATATAACAAGGTAACTGGGGATAACATTGGAACTCCGATATAACAAGATAACTGGGGTTAACATTGGAGCTCCGATATAACAAGGTAACTGGGGTTAACATTGGAACTCCGATATAACAAGGTAACTGGGGCTAACATTGGAGCTCCGATATAACAAGATAACTGGGGCTAACATTGGAGCTCCGATATAACAAGGTTACTGGGGTTAACATTGAAACTCCAATATAACAAGATAACTGGGGCTAAACTATCGAAACTCGTTTTATTTTACTTCAATCTGTGATGGCTTTTGTCTACGTGCGTATAGTCAATTTGGTAGGGGAGTGGGGTTGCACTTAAATGGCGTCGGTGAATCGTCATAGATCCCTTACAAGCCCCGGTGTTCCCCTACAAGCCCCGGTGTTCCCCTACTACAAGCCTCGGTATTCCCCTACAAGAAGCCCCGGTAGTCCCCTGCTACAAGCCTCGGTGACAAGCCTCGGTGGTCCCCTACTACAAGCCCCGGTGTTCCCCTACTACAAGCCTCAGTATTCCCCTGCTACAAGCCCTGGTATTCCTCTACTACAAGCCTCAGTGTTCCCCTGCTACAAGTACCAGTGTTACGCTACTACAAGCCTCAGTGTTCCCCTGCTACAATCCCCGGTGTTCCCCTACTACAAGCCTCAGTGTTCCCCTGCTACAAGCCTCGATATTCCCCTACAACAAGCCCTGGTAGTCCCCCACTACAAGCCTCCGTATTCCCCTACAACAAGCCCTGGTAGTCCCCTACTACAAGCCTCAGTATTCCCCAACAACAAGCCCTGGTAGTTCCCTACTACAAGCCTCAGTGTTCCCCTACACCAAGCCCTGGTAGTCCCTTACTACAAGCCTCAGTATTCCCCTACAACAAACCCTGGTAGTCCCCTACTACAAGCCTTGGTGTTCCCCTACACCAAGCCCTGGTAGTCCCCTACTGCAAGCCCCGGTGGCCCCACCCTTACCACAGCTTTATACCACAAACAGTGTCATACAAATTTGAATAAATCAGGATACATAATTATTGAAAAGAGTTTCTCCCCATTTCCATGACCTAATGAGTTAGATTCCGTACACAAAATGTGATCGTAGAAGAAAGGGCTGGCTTTGTGCAGTCTTAGTCCAGTGGTTGGAGAAGAAAGGGCTGGCTTTGTTCAAGCTTAGTCCAGTGGTCGGAGAAGAAAGGGTTGGATTTGGGCAATCTTAGTCCAGTGGTCGGAAAAGAAAGGGTTGGCTTTGTGCAATCTTAGTCCAGTGGTCGGAAAAGAAAGGGTTGTCTTTGTGCAATCTTAGTCCAGTGGTCGGAAAGAAAGTGTTGGCTTTGTGCAATCTTAGTCCAGTGGTCGGAAATATACCCAGCTTTTTTTTTTGGTGTTAGTTCTACAACGTATCCATAAATACTAAGTCTACAGAGACATTCAAACACGATGTTGTTCTAAAACTTATCCATAAATACCAAGTCTACAGTGACATTAAAACACGTTGTTCTAAAACGTATTCTTAAATACTAAGTCTTCAGTGACATTAAAACACGTTGTTCTAAAACGTATCCATAAATACTAAGTCTACAGTCCGCCCTATGCCCGCGTTTCCCAAATTATCTTAAGCAGGTGTGAACTAGGAACATGTCCCAGATCAACGTTACCCAATTTAAGTTTAACAGGCCGGTTGACAAGTTTCGACATTTCACCTGGGACCGTTGCCAGATTTATCAATTATACTTTCTTTTTTTATTCTAGCCTAAAGATTCATGGTGGGTGGACATGCAACGAAAGTGTCGCCGGCCGGTAACGTTCGGAGACCACCGTTTGTGGTACGTTCTCCTAGTCCAGTGGTCGGCAAACTCATTAGTCAAAAGAGCCAACCGTATCCGGAAATTTGATCGAAAGAAATTTGGTCGACGGAAATTTGATCGAACGGAAATTTGGTCGAATCGTTTTTTTTATTTATACGTTAAAATTTTGCGTCAAATTTCTTTTTGAACGCATTATTTTGTTTTACTAAATAGTATAGTGCGTTCAAAAAGAAATTTGACGAAAATTTTAACGTCTCGACTGAAAAAAAGATTCGACCAAATTTCCGTTCGATCAAATTACCGTCGATCAATTTTCCGTCGACGAAATTTCTTTCGATCAAATTTCCGGTAACCAGAGCCAACAAATCAGCAGCAGGACGATTAACACACTTTTGAGAGCCAAATTTCTTTTCCAGAACCTGTCAAAAACCATGTTTTTCGGAATCAAAACCGATTTGTGACCGACTGGCCGAGCCGCACTCAAGAGCCGCGATTTTCCGACCACTGCCCTAGACCATCACGGACCACTCATTTTAAGTTATTGTAAGTTTATTCAATAACGGACAGCAATGTGCCTGGCATTTGAATGTGTAACTTTGGTGACGTGTGGCCTAATTGTGAAAGGGTAGCTGAGGGGGGGGGGGGGGTGTCAGTCCATGCTCCAGGTGTTCTGAGGCCGTAATTCTAGGAGGGTTTAACCATAAAGAGGGTTCTCAAAAAACACAAAGAGGTCGTATAACTTTTTAATCTGGCCTGAAGAATTTATGTTTTTTTTTAATGTAGTCATTATTCCAAGAGTTTGGGGAGGGGCCGGGGGGTAAGTTCAAACCGGTCAAGCTGACCCGACTCCAATCTCGGTCTGGCAAATAGCCCACAGCTCCCGCCACATGACGTAATTAAGATAGATCTCGTTTTAAAGTCTTATGTGTTCATCAGGTGCAGAATTGGGTTTTTTTTTTTGTTGGTAACATGTCATGGGAAGAAGTTGTGCAAGCGCGATTAATTTTATGCTGCTATATAATTTTAAATCTATCAGGATTTCAACAGTTGGGAGGGGAGTTGGGAGGTTCCGATATGGGGGAAATTGGGGGGGGGGGGGGCGCTTGTTGCGACTGCTTTGGTTGGATGGTGTACGTTGTGTTCAGGGTGCATGGGTTGGCGGGTACAAGTATACTGTGTTTTGAGAGTGCATGGGTTGGCGGTCATAAGTATACCTGTGTTTTGAGAGTGCAAGGGTTGGCGGTCATAAGTATACCTGTGTTTTGAGAGTGCATGCGTTGGAGGTCATTGATAGCAGCGTTGATAATCAGTCTGTTAAACTAAAAATAAATCGCTTCCTCTTCTTGTTTTAGCCTCACAAAAAGCACCCCCAACCCACTCCCCCTTTTCCCCCCAAAAATTAAAAATGATATTAATAATAAAATCAACATTTTAAAAAAACGATTAGATCAATCCTAGAGTTGCCGTACAGAAATGTACCAGTTTTATTGCACAGTTTGTCATGTGAACAGGTTGTTTTGGGTAATTATTGATTAAGTCGAATGAATCTCGCGGCCTCCACACTGTGACCTACTGGAAGACTGCCTGAATGTGTGGCGTATTGCATCAGCGTGTCAGGCCGATGGTTTGTTGATATTCGCCGCAGCCGTCCCCGTCACACATTTGGGTGAGTTGTGGGATAGCGTTGCGGTGTGGATTAAAGTGGCGGATATAGAGACAGGCGATCTGTGGATGGCGGCACGGTGATTGTGGTTGTGGCGTGGAGATAATGGCGCAGTGATTGTGGTGTGGACATCTTGGTACAGTGGTTGTGGTGTGGAGATCATGGCACAGTGGTTGTGATGTGGATATCTTGGCACAGTGTCAGTGGTTGTGGTGTGGAGATCATGGCACAGTGGTTGTGGTGTGGAGATCATGGCACAGTGGTTGTGGTGTGGAGATCATGACAAAGTGATTGTGGTGTGGAGTTCAAAGATCATGGCACAGTGATTGTAATGCAGAGATCATGGCACAGTGATTGTAATGCAGAGATCATGAATCATGGCACAGTGATTGTAATGCAGAGATCATGGCACAGTGATTGTAATGCAGAGATCATGGCACAGTGACTGTAATGCAGAGATCATGGCACAGTGATTGTAATGCATAGATCATGGCACAGTGATTGTAATGCAGAGATCATGGCACCTGTACTGCGCGGAATACTACTTTTTGGGATAGGGCATTGTTATCGGCTGCTGAACGTTGCACTTACGCCACATCAGCTAAGACGGCGTACATTTCGTTACTTATTGTGTATGAAATAGCTGTATTTAGCTGTAGCGGCAGGTGTGTCAACACACGAGCTATACATCAACACGCTGCATGTATTAACACACATAAAACATACAGCTATCAACATACACACTGCCACCATACAGCACACGTGTCAATCACACTGCACGTATCAATTCACACAAAATGCACATGAACAAACAGCACACACGTCACCATCAACACCATACTTATCAACACATCCTACGCATCACCTTACAGCCAACATATCGACACACACATTGCTCACCGTGCAGCATACGTACCAACACACACCATACGCTTCAACATACAGCCTACATATCAACACACACATTGCTCACCGTGCAGCATACGTACCAACACACACCATACGCTTCAACATACAGCCTACATATCAACACACACGTTGCTCACCGCGCAGCACGGCCGCACCACCGAGACGACACTGCCGAAGTACGAACACAATGAAAGACAGCTCTCCCGTCTTGGAGCGCCACACGTGTTCCATAGAGACTATTGATTTTCTCTGGTCTTGTCACAAGGTAGACTCAAGAATACTCGGGATTTTAAAATGATGTGTTTTGTTTTTGTTTTATTTTTTTTCCTTCTTCTTCTTTCTCAATCCAAAGTGGTGGTAAGGAAGAAGAAGAAAAATGGGACCGGATAGCAGAACGAATTAAATAGGTTAATGTTCTGTTCATGAGATAATGGGAGGAGATAAGAAATAGATTGATCACGACTTGGTTAAGTTGGCAGCGTTAGGATGTGACTTACATCAAATTTGTGACTTCATTTGTGCAATATGTCTTGGTTACGTAATGTTACTGCGGGTGCATCTGTTACGCAATCTTACCGCGGGTATATCTGTTAGGTCGTGTTACTGTAGGTATATGTGTTAGGTAGTATTACCGAAGTGCATCCGTTAGGCTAGGTCGTGTTGCTGTTGGTGCATCGGTAACGTAATGTTACTGTTAGTATATCTATTTAGGTAACTGTACCTAGATAAATCCTTTAGGTAATGTTACTGCATGTGTATATGTTAGGTCATATTGCTGCAGGTGTATAGGAAATTAGTAAAACTCAGTAAGGTTAAACCTGATAAAAGGAACGCAACAATACAACAGGTGTATATTTTAGGGAATGTTACTGCAGGTATATATGCTAGTTCATGTTACTGCAGGTATATATGCTAGTTCATGTTACTGCAGGTATATATGCTAGTTCATGTTACTGCAGGTGTATGTGTTAGGTAATGTTGCCGTAGGTACGTACGTTCCGTCACATATTCCGGCAACAGTTCCATGATTTTGGGATGAACAGCTTTGTAACGATCCGTTGTTGAAACCAATTCTTTGAGGCCACAGAGTACAGTTAGGTGTGAAGAGACGCATGTGTTCTCTGTGCTTTCTGTGGGAATTCTCTGGACTTTCCTATTTGAATCTTTCTTTGGGATATTTTTGTGTGAACATTTCTATTCATATTATCTATGAACCTTTCTGTGAATGACCTTTGTGACTTTTTTTTTCTATGGACAAATACTTAGCAACCTTTTCTAGGGACATTCTATATGGGCGCATGCTATATTTATATAATGTTACACGTCGATTGTATGCTGTCGTACAAAAAAGACATGTCGGTACCACATTACATAAAGAACTACGTGGAAAATTTACCAAGACGGTACTTAATTTTAATATTAGGACGGTAGCTCGGTCGGAAACAATTTGCCGCGGTCAGCAGCAACAAGGTAGCCGGATCGGCAATAACTTAGCTCGGGTGGTAGAAAGATAGCTTGCCCTGTAGATAGTCCGCACTGTAGTTTATGTCTTGTGCCCCAAAGAACACCGTATAGTTTATGTACCCTAAAGAACACCGAGTAGTTTATGTGCCCCAAAGAACACCGAGTAGTTTATGTGCCCCAAAGAACACCGAGTAGTTTATGTGCCCCAAAGAGCACCGTATAGTTTATGTGCCCTAAATAAACCTGTATAGTTTGTGTGCCCTAAAGAACACCGAGTAGTTTATGTGCCTCAAAGAACACCGAGTAGTTTATGTGCCCCAAAGAACACCGTGTAGTTTATGTGCATTAAAAAACACCTTAATTGTTCCCATGAAATCCCAACTAGAAATCAGCCAGGAGGCTTGTTTTCGGGGTGCATAACTACATGTAACACTTACACTGTTGGGGGGGGGGGGTTGTCAAGTATGTACTGTTTGACGGTTTGTGGCTCCTGTCTCCATGTCCGGATGCGGACACTTGAGTGGTAAAGTTGAAAGTAAATATGAACGGCTGGCTCGACACTGGTAACATTTCGTCTTGAAATTTAATGTGGATGTTGTGGCTTTCGATTTGGGGCTAAATGGTGTGTTTTTAAGATTGTGATACAAGCTAGTCGATGTTCAAGAATTGTATGAGTCATTCAGTTACCAGAATTGTGGTGTACTTCATTTACGGTAACTGTTGTTGCCAATGGAATACTAGACTTTTAGGAAATAGTTACGAAAGAACTTTGTTCCAAATGTGTATGAAGAAATTTTGTTCGAGCGGAAATTTTTTTGAACGGAAGTTAGTTTTAACGGAAGTTTGTTCGAACGGAAGTTCCGGTAACCCTTAAGAAGTGTCTATTGGCTATTTCGTGTAACAGCGGAGAAGGGTCTGTCATGCTTGTGATGTGAATGCTTGTTAACAGTTTTTGTATTGAATAAACTTACATACATTTCCCTGTACCATGGACATCGTTGGGACCCGCTAACTCTGGATTCCGAACCCACAGAATGGGGACATGGGCTTTAGATGGCTTTAGCTTGGGGTGGGGTTGTACACCTGTCACATTTGGCCTGTGCCTCCTATTCATATGGGCATAAAGGTTCTCAGATGTACACGCATAGACACAGAATAATCGCCATAAAGTTTTCTGTGCCAAGCAATATTGGTAAAAACTGGTACTGTTCATTTTAGCTAAAAAATAATAATTTAAATCTTTGATTTTGTAACTTTAAAAAATATAAGTAATGATTAACTATAATTTAGAGTTTTAAAACATCCACCAATGACTGGTACGAATTTCCATAGAAAATCATTGGTCATAGTTTTATAAGTGGCTGTGATATGGTGGTGACCACATCTTCGGGTGTGGTGTACTGCTGGCGAAAGGAACATTTCCACTCGTCCCCCAATGCATCATCACCGAGCCGATTGAAAACAGTCAACTACGGTAACATCAACTTTGGACGGCGGAGAAATAAGGAAATCGATTCGAAATCATGACATTTGGATTTACAAAATAGAAGAAGAAAAAAAGTACATGAATTTTCATGGCCCTGACGTCCATTAATCCAAACATTGAAAATGCCACTGTCTTGCCAGCACTTCTTCCAAATGGGACGTACAATAAAAAAAAATTTGTGTGTATATGCTCAGTAGACCCACCTGTCCCAGAACCGACGTATATTGACCCACGTGTCCCAACGTCCATTTATATTGACCCACCTGGCCCCAAACCCATCTCCGTAGACCCAACCTCTTTATAGCTCATTTGACCGACTGTATTGAACCCCACTTAAGTGGTTCTCAACGAGATTAGAGCAGTTAGCACCGTGCATCAGTGATTCTCATCGGGATTAGAGCAGTTAGCACCGTACATCAGTGGTTCTCACCCGGGATTAGAGCAGCTAGCACCGTACATCAGTGGTTCTCATCGAGATTTTTAGCATCGTAAATTAGTGGTTCTCAACGAGATTAGAGCAGTTAGCACCGTACATCAGTGGTTCTCATCGGGATTAGAACAGTTAGCGCCGTCCATCGGTGGTTCTCATCGAGATTAGAGCAGTAAGCCCCGTACATCGGTGGTTGTTTAGTGATTTTAGGCTTTACTCTGTGTGAACTACACGCCGACACCGTGTGAACTGCACGCCGACTCTGTGTGAACTACACGCCGACTCTGTGTGACCTACACGCCAAATCTGTGTGAACTACACGCCGACTCCGTGTGAACTACATTCTATCAATCTTTCGCCGAGTTTAATTCTAGCGAATATCGAGAGTTCCCCGGATGACAGTTTGAAGAAACTCTGCGATTACGAAATGAAAAACTTTTTTTTTTTTTAATAGACTGCGAGCAGTTCGCTCCCGTCCAGAACCTTACGCGTATTGGCTTTTAGAACACACTGCACATCCGGGTAGGGAAGGGCGCGGCCTTTGCCGGAAATGACCCATTGTGATCACGAGGGGTTAGAAGTCTGCTTTGTGTCAGAGATTTTCAACAACAACCAAAAAAAACAAAACAAAAAATATAAATAAAATAAAAATTACATTACGGTAGCGCTATATAGACCGGAAGTAAAACGACACCCAATTTCAGGCTTAGATAAGTGACGGTTCTGTACATGTGCGGCTCTTGGGGGACCTGTGTATGGATCAGTTAAACTATAAACCAAGTTTAGTTGTTCGTCCCGGATATGGTAACTTCTTCTAAACGGGGGCGGCACCTTTGGTGCAAGGATGGGTGCACAATACATGCCGCTCTCACAAAAATTGCACATTCATAATGAGTCCCGGTCATAATTGTCATCGTTCATATAATGACGTGAAGCTTTCTTGCACCAGCATTGTGGACGGTGTACCAACAATATGGATACGATGCCAACAGCGTGGATACTGTGCCAGCTTCGTGGATATTGTGCCAAAATCGTGGATATTGTGCCCAAATCGTGATATTGTGCCCAAATCGTGGATATTGTGCCAAAATCGTGGATATTGTGCCAAAATCGTGGATATTGTGCCAAAATCGTGGATATTGTGCCAACATCGTGGATAATGTGCCAACATTTTGGATACTGGAACAAAATTGTGTACGATTTGTATATCATGTGCTTATCTTTTCTCTACAATTTTCTTAATTAAAAAGACGGTAAATATTAAATAGACCAGAAATTGCTATGAATTAGTCACGCTTGTTTGGATCTAATTGATTACTTGTTAAAGAATCTTTAGACTATATGTTGGTCTATCGGTTGGTCTATTAGTTGAACCCCGCCCACATCACTATCTCATTCTATTGTTGGTCTATCGGTTGAACCCCGCCCACTTTACTATCTCATCATATTATTGGTTGAACCCCGCCCACTTTACTATCTCATCCTATGGATGGTCTATTGGTTGAGCCCCGCCCACTTTACTATCTCATCCTATTGTTGGAGTCAAGGTTATCGCCACATGTTTAGTATCTGACGACGACCAATGATAATGGTTGCCAATGAATTATTGGGATTGGTGTAGGAAAATGTGGCAATGTGTTCCCCTTGTATTGTCATGTTCCCCTTATATTGACATGATGTGGTCCCCTTGTATTGTCATGTTCCCCTTGTATTGACATGATGTGGTCCCCTTGTAATGGCATGACGTGAACCCCTTGTATTGACATGTTCCCCTTGTATTGACATGATGTGGTCCCCTTGTATTGACATGATGTGGTCCACTTGTATTGACATGACGATGTGTTCCTTTTGTATTGACATGTCCCTCTTGTATTGACATGATGTGGTCCCCTTGTATTGATATGATGTGGTCCCCTTGTATTGATATGATGTGGTCCCCTTGTATTGACATGATGTGTTTTCCTTGTATTGACATGTTCCCCTTGTATTGACATGATGTGCTCCCCTTACGTAAACCTGATGTGTTTTCCCACTATTTATTTCATTCATTCCAAGGGCGAGTTGGTGGGACCTGAGTGGGAGGCAACTCCTGTTTGAAATATTGGAAAAGACGCGTTTAATTTTAATTGTCTTCGCCTGAACAGAGATTCTCAACTTTGTGAAGTTGTGGGTTGGGGGGGGGGGGTGTAAACAAGGTCGTATACAATCTGAATTGAACCCAGTTGGTTCTGTGCGGTACTGGCGGCGGTCAAGAAAACTTGATGTTATAAGGTTCACTGCCCCCACAGGCTCACACTTTACCGGCATGATCACTTGCACCACAGGCCCATACCTTATAACTTACTGGCATGGTTTCTTGGACCACTGCCCCAACAACCCATACCTTATACCTGACCGGCATGGTCGCATTAACTCCAGTTTGTAAAATTTCCAACAAGAAAGTAAAGAATTTCACCCCCCCCCCCCCGGGGGCTACAATTGTCATGGGGCGCCGTATCCTTATTTGATTAGCCAGTAACTTCCCCCAAAATAAAACCAACTTCAACTCTGCTCAAACTCCCTTTTTCCAGTTGATGGCTACAACAAGCCGGCCTAACACTTACTGACCTATTAGATACTGTTTTGTGTCGACATGGGGACAAACTAAGATAGAACTTAATGGGCTGTTGCGTACTTTTGGTGCAGGCATGGGGACAAGCTGTCGGGAAATGTTTTTTTAAATGTATTTTGAGATGCTTCTATCTTGGGGTCTAATTGAAATATTTGGGTTTTACCTTTGAAATGGCTGGCGTCGTTTGTTGCGCGGGTTATGACAAGCGGTTCGTGACCCCAGCTATGGCTGCAAAGGTTTTTCTGTGGGGTCGCCGCCAGTGTTCGTCTTCATTATTTTTTTAAACATTATTTTCATGTATTGGTAACATGGGTCACTTTGATTCTTTAAAATGAAGTCGCCATTCGAAAATGATTGAGAACCTGTGATCTTTTGGGGTTGCTTCGACGTAACCAACTGTTTTTGTACTCAACTTTTTTTGTACCCAACTGTTTTTTTACCCAACTGTTTTTGTACCCAACCGTTTTTTGTACCCAACCGTTTTTTGTACCCAACTGCTTTTTGTACCCAACTGTTTTTGTACCCAACTGTTTTTGTACCGTTGTTAAACATCGGATCGGCGGTATCGTCCCCATCAGTTGGAAAAAAAAACAGCACCGGGGACTGGGGGGGGGGGGGAACTCTCTCAATGACTTTGAGTAGTATTTCAGATTAATTACGGAGAAGTGAGTGCCGTACAATTAGAACGGTACTGTTGTTCACCAATGCACTTTTTACACCGCGTCATCAAGAGGGCCGTCCACTAAACGAAATGTCCGGGAAATATGTAGGTGATTTACTGATACACTTGTAAACAGAAGACAAGCCAAAAAAAAAATGCTATGACGTCATCATAGCATGTGTATTGTAACTTCCTGCCAACCAATCAAAATTCTCTACCCTTTGGTTGAACAAAAAACATCACACACAAAAAAGCACACAAAAGCTCTGAAATATTAATTGCTGGGCATTGCTAAGTATTCGACGAGCCGTTGTGGTTATTTATAGAAGCACTTCAGGTTATTAATAATCTCATTTTTTTTTATTTTTTTTTACACGTTGATCGGAGCACCAACGATAGATAATATACTGTTTAATGAAGTGTGACGACACTGAAATTTTCTGAATGAAATGTTCCGAAGATAGATGTAGTTGTATTGATTTCAAGTTCGCAAATAGTTTGGGTTTTTTTTCCTTTTAGTTTTTTTTTTATTAACACGGGAAATTGTTTCGTTAGTGGATTGTTACAGTAACATTATGATTCTATGGCCGTGTTGTAAGAAGCTTGTTGCTCAACAGTTTATTGAATGCATTGTCGACGTTGTCGTGTTATTTTATTCATTTATTTTTTTTTTTGTTTTATGTTACTTTCGAAAATGCTGCACGGAAACACAACACAATAGAAATCCTAAAATAGCTCGATGACGTCATGGTCTGAACTATCAAGTGCATTTATCAGACAAAGAGGATGTGCCATTTTCAACCGGAAAGTCCTTTCTTTGTGTGTGTAATTATATTGTGCCATTGAACCTCCACTCGTCCTCCCGTTTTTACATGCATACCCCAGTCATGATATTCACGTTTTTAAAGACAAACCCCAGGCATCGTTCTCACGCTTTTGATTACATACCCCAGTCATCGTTCTCACGCTTTTAATTACATACCGCAGGCATCGTTCTCACGTTTTTAAAGACATACCCCAGTCATCGTTCTCACGCTTTTAATTACATACCTCAGTCATCGTTCTCACGCTTTTAATTGCATACCCCAATCATCGTTCTCACGTTTTTAAAGACATACCCCAGGCATCGTTCTCACGTTTTTAGTTACATCCCCCAGTCATCGTTCTCACGTTTTTAAAGACATTACCCAGTCGTGTCACTGAATTCAAACCCCCCCCCTTTTTTTTTTTCCATCTTACGGACACGGACATTTTTATTGTTTTTTTAAGCTATTTAAGACTGTCACCTGTTCACAAGCCTTTGAATCTATCGAAAATGTTTAAAAGGGGGGTGCTAAGATGTTACATGTTTGAGAATCCCAGCTCAATTTGTGTTTTTCTGACTCGGCCCTCTCCAGTCTATTCATTGTATTATAGCCTCGAACTCTGGCCTCCATCCACCAGCATTCTCGTCTCGAAAGCACACCAGTAAACATATGATTGCGTCACCCCCACTCCTTGTGCTTGTTATGTGTGTTACTGTGAAATCATCCCCCCTCCCTGTGCTTGTGTTGTGTGTTACTGTGAAATCACCCCCCCCCTCCCTGTGCTTGTTTTGTGTGTATCTATGACATAATCCCCCTCCCTGGGGTTGTTTTGTGTGTTGCTGTGACATTATCCCCACTCGCTGTGGTTGTTTTGTGTGTTACTGTGACGTCATCCCTACTCCAAATGGTTGTTTTGTGTGTAACTGTGACATCATTTCCTCTTGGGGTCGAACGACCCTTTCTTAGGGGGTCGCCTAAGACCATCGGAAAACCCATACTCTACAGTTATGAAGTAGGTTTAAAACATTGTGTTTAAAACATTTTGTTTGAACCACTAGCTAAAGCAGGAAATACAAGTCTATGGGACGCACCCCAGCGTGTGCTTGCACCCCAGCTTGTGTGCTTGCACCCCTGATTAAGAACCTCTGTTCTAAGGAAATGTTTACGACATAGGTGCAGCAATTCAATATCTAAGAATGTTATTTTTAAACGGATTTTTAATTAATTTTTTTGTAAGTAAAGGGAGGCTGGCTGCAGAGGTCAGAGTGATTTTTTATGGGTGGGGGTGCAGAGGTTGGTGACGTAATATTGGGGCTGAGGGGGGGGGGGAATCTAACTTTTTGTAAATCATTTTGGGGTGGGGGGGTAAAAAAATCCGAAAAACTTGCGTCACGTTATGTATGAATCGTCTCGTAGTAAGACATATACATTCATGACTAGTTTTATCATATACATTACAGGGACAGTTTTATCATATGAATACATAGATAGTTTTATCATATACATACATGGATAGTTTTATCATATAAATACATGGATAGTTTTATCATATACATGCATGGATAGTTTTATCATATACATACAAGTTGTGTAATAGACATGTGTGGACAGCCGTATTAAATCCATACATGAATGTTGTACAATATACATAATTGGGTTGTTATATTATCGTTTTAAATTGGTTTTTAATGGGGAAACAACCCACCGTTATGGGTTGATAGAAACTTTGGCTTGTAAATATACAGTGGCGGATTTGAAGCTAGGGTTAACGGGGAAACAACCCACTGTTACGGGTTGATAGAAACTTTGGCTTGTAAATATACAGTGGCGGGTTTGAAGCTAGGATTAGCAACTTGTAAAGAAAATGATAAATAAGTTTTTTGTGGTTTTTTTAATGTCTACATGCTGTCATAACCGAACGTTGTCCTTACAATCATATTATAAGCTCTTTATCTGTTACAAGGGCGACGCAAGGGCGGACTGCAGCAACTAGATGCAAGCGAAAAACCTCTCAAACGCAGAATTAGCATTGTTGTTGTTTTTTCCTTCTCAAATTCATTAACTGACAATAGCAACTGAGGAATTATAAAAACCAGATCCGCCGTCGTTAAATTTAGTTTATAATATATTGTTATTGAATGGAATTCTAAGCGAAAACCCGGCAAATAAAGCCTATTTTCCCACTCCCTGGGGCTGTTTTGCGTGTAACCCGTAACACCATTCCCACTCCCTGGGGCTGTTTTGCGTGTAACCCGTAACACCATTCCCACTCCCTGGGGCTGTTTTGCGTGTAACCCGTAACACCATTCCCACTCCCTGGGGCTGTTTTGCGTGTAACCCGTAACACCATTCCCACTCCCTGGGGCTGTTTTGCGTGTAACCCGTAACACCATTCCCACTCCCTATGGCTGTTTTGCGTGTAACCGTAACACCATTCCCACTCCCTGGGGCTCTTTTGCGAGCAACCTGACACCATTCCCACTCCCTGTGGTTGTTTTTGTGCGTGTAACCGTGACACCATTCCCACTCCATTGTGTTGTTTTGCGTGCAACTGTGACACCACTCCCTGGGATTGGCTTGTGGCTAACAGTTAAACTAATGTCGGGGTGGGGGGTGTAGTTTCCTAAGGAACTTGCATTATTTATCTCCTGTCTGTATGTGGAACACGTGTGTAGCCCCTCGACTGTACCGGTCTGTGTAGCTGTATGATTCGAGTGGTTCTGAATGTACAGCGTTAAAGCTGTGTGTGTAGTCGTGTTACATGTGTAATGTGTTCCCATTATATTTCAATGAATTGCGTTAGGTTTATTCAGTACGCAAGAAAGGGCAAGGATAATATTTTTTCGGTGTTTGTAAGCAGTTTGCCCCCAATCTTTGAGGGAAATTGAAAAATGATAATAAAAAAAAATCATTTAAGAAACATGTAAAGACTTTTATAGATTTAAGAACATCGGAGCGCAGTGAGCATGCTAAAGTAGCATGGATACAAGCGCTATAGAAGTACTAAATCAACATCGGAGCGCAGTGAGCGTGCTAAAGTAGCATGGATACAAGCGCTATAGAAGTACTCAATCAACATCGGAGCGCAGTGAGCGTGCTAAAGTAGCATGGATACAAGCGCTATAGAAGTACTCAATCAACATCGGAGCGCAGTGAGCGTGCTAAAGTAGCATGGATACAAGCGCTATAGAAGTACTCAATCAACATCGGAGCGCAGTGAGCGTGCTAAAGTAGCATGGATACAAGCGCTATAGAAGTACTCAATCAACATCGGAGCGCAGTGAGCATGCTAAAGTAGCATGGATACAAGCGCTATAGAAGTACTCAATCAACATCGGAGCGCAGTGAGCGTGCTAAAGTAGCATGGATACAAGCGCTATAGAAGTACTAAATCAACATCGGAGCGCAGTGAGCGTGCTAAAGTAGCATGGATACAAGCGCTATAGAAGTACTCAATCAACATCGGAGCGCAGTGAGCGTGCTAAAGTAGCATGGATACAAGCGCTATAATATAAGTATTCAATCAATCAACCAATCATTAAACACTGCACGGATTGTCTATATATTGGGTTTGTTTCGTTTATCTTTCTATAAAGTTCAATCTCGCGTGTTATGCTTAGTTTCCGGCTTCATTGACATCTTTCTCTTATGAACTGTTTATAGTAATTTATACCATACTTACTGACTGCGTTTCGGAGGAAAAACGGCCGCAGATCGGGTCCCGTTATACGCGGTACCCACCTATTACCACCCCCCTCCTTTTTAAACCCCCTCAATAAGAAAACGTTCAATAGTTAGGTGTACCAGAGTGGCCACTCTCTCAAAAGTAGTGTCCATACTTTTGAACGCGAAGGCTGGTGTACCCGAGTAGCCAACCTCTAACTGTGGCCATGCGTTAAACGCGAAGGCAGGCGTACCAGAGAATCAAATATAAATACTATTACTGTTGTCGTTTATGACCCATGTTTATTACCCGTATACCACCACCCCACCCCCCAATAAGTTGATATTACCTTACCGTTTGCAATGTAAAAACTAAGGCCATAGTGTCATAGTGATTTGTAATGCTTGGTACCTGCTTGTCGTGCTTTACCACCTGATAACATTATTGCATTTTTTAAACTTCTTTATAAATATCGGTGCATAATTTACAAATCCATTCTGAATGTGTTGCCTTAGCAGTGTTAGTATGATGACTGAATAGCGTTAACCATTTGGACGTCGTTGGTCTGTGCGTGTTGCAGAGGACATCAGTACCGCGCCTACCGATGCAAGGCTTGACACTCTGGTGGACGCAGTCACGCGATTGTCGCCCATGAAATCAGCTGTTTCAGAAGCGATTAAGGATTACCCGTTGGCCACGCCACCCTGTGGCAACACGCCCAACGTTATGGACTATTCGTTCACTTGCTAGGACGACCACCTGTGTCCAGCGACCACCTGCGTCCAGCGACCATGTTCTGCGGTCTGAGCAGGAAGTTGGCCCAGTCCTTCTCGCGCGGGTCCAGGCGTTATGAGGAGAAGAAAGAGAAGAAGAAATTGAAGAAAAGGCGGTCGAGGTCACTCGATAGTTATGACCTGGAACTTTCAGCCGAGTTCTCGACCGTCACTGTTTATGAGGAGAAAATTGAGGTAAGTCTTTCTCCTACCTGCCTACCTGACCGAACTTACTGCTACCTCTTTGGTTAGAGAAAATTGAGGTAAGTCTTTCTCCTACCTGCCTACCTGACCGAACTTACTGCTACCTGGCTACCTCTTTGGTTAGAGAAAATTGAGGTAAGTCTTTCTCCTACCTGTCTACCTGACCGAACTTACTGCTACCTGGCTACCTCTTTGGTTAGAGAGAATTGAGGTAAGTCTTTCTCCTACCTGTCTACCTGACCGAACTTACTGCTACCTGGCTACCTCTTTGGTTAGAGAAAATTGAGGTAAGTCTTTCTCCTACCTGCCTACCTGACCGAACTTACTGCTACCTGGCTACCTCTTTGGTTGGTTAGAGAAAATTGAGGAAAGTCTTTCTCCTACCTGCCTACCTGACCGAACTTACTGCTACCTCTTTGGTTAGAGAAAATTGAGGTAAGTCTTTCTCCTACCTGCCTACCTGACCGAACTTACTGCTACCTCTTTGGTTAGAGAAAATTGAGGTAAGTCTTTCTCCTACCTGCCTACCTAACCGAACTTACTGCTACCTCTTTGGTTAGAGAAAATTGAGGTAAGTCTTTCTCCTACCTGCCTACCTGACCGAACTTACTGCCACCTCTTTGGTTAGAGAAAATTGAGGTAAGTCTTTCTCCTACCTGCCTACCTAACCGAACTTACTGCTACCTCTTTGGTTAGAGAAAATTGAGGTAAGTCTTTCTCCTACCTGCCTACCTAACCGAACTTACTGCTACCTCTTTGGTTAGAGAAAATTGAGGTAAGTCTTTCTCCTACCTGCCTACCTAACCGAACTTACTGCTACCTCTTTGGTTAGAGAAAATTGAGGTAAGTCTTTCTCCTACCTGCCTACCTAACCGAACTTACTGCTACCTCTTTGGTTAGAGAAAATTGAGGTAAGTCTTTCTCCTACCTGCCTACCTAACCGAACTTACTGCTACCTCTTTGGTTAGAGCAAATTGAGGTAATTCTTTCTCCTACCTTCCTACCTAACCGAATTTACTGCTACCTCTTTATGAAGAGAAAATTGAGGTAAGTCTTTCTCCTACCTGCCTACCTAACCGAACTTACTGCTACCTCTTTGGTTAGAGAAAATTGAGGTAAGTCTTTCTCCTACCTGCCTACCTGACCGAACTTACTGCTACCTCTTTGGTTAGAGAAAATTGAGGTAAGTCTTTCTCCTACCTGCCTACCTAACCGAACTTACTGCTACCTCTTTGGTTAGAGAAATTTGAGGTAAGTCTTTCTCCTACCTGCCTACCTAACCGAACTTACTGCTACCTCTTTGGTTAGAGAAAATTGAGGTAAGTCTTTCTCCTACCTGCCTACCTAACCGAACTTACTGCCACCTCTTTATGAAGAGAAAATTGAGGTAAGCCATTATATCTTACTGCTACCTCTTTGGTTAGAGAAAATTGAGGTAAGCCTTTCTCTTACCTACCTGTAAGTCCTTCTATCTTACAGCTACCCATTAAGGTGGAATATAAAGCTGCTCCAAGGCTGCTCTAACTGTAAGGAAATAATGAGAGCATTTAAGGTGAAAATGTGTATAGGGGTATCAAAGACAGCTTGAGTGGTGGGGTATCAAAGACAGCTTGAGTGGTGGGGGTATCAAAGACAGCTTGAGTAATGGTGTGTCAAAGACAGATTGAGTAGTGTGGTATCAAAGACAGATTGAGTGGTGGGGTATCAAAGACAGATTGGGTGGTGGGGGTATCAAAGACAGATGAGTGGTGTGGTATCAGAGACAGCTTGAGTGGTGGGGGTATCAAAGACAGCTTGAGTGGTGGGGGTATCAAAGACAGATGAGTGGTGTGGTATCAGAGACAGCTTGAGTGGTGGGGGTATCAAAGACAGATTGAGTGGTGGGGGTATCAAAGACAGCTTGAGTGTTGGGGGTATCAAAGACAGATTGAGTGGTGGGGGTATCAAAGACAGCTTGAGTGGTGGGGGTATCAAAGACAGATTGAGTGGTGCGGGTATTAAAGTCAAATTGAGTGGTGGATTGTCAAAGTCGGTTTGAGTGGTGGGGTGTCAAAGACAGCTTGAGAGGTGGGGTTTCGACTAATTGAGAGGTGGGGTATCAAAGACAGATTGAGTGGTGGGGTGTCAAAGAGAAATAAAATGATTAGAAGGAGTGAGGTTCTTGCAGAGGTACCTAAATTCTGATTCCAGTAGGTAGGTGTGGTTTACGTTCTGTCAAACTGTCACTTGACCCTTTCTATCAATAGACGTGTCATGTGACCATGTTTCGTTTTGACTTTCCGTACCTGTTCTTCGTTCTCTCATTGTACTTGTACTCATCAATACATCCGTCGTTTGTCAATTCATCCGTCGTTTGTCAATCCAGTCGGATCCATTAAATCCTGTTCAACCATGTTCGACCTAAACTCATCCATGCCTATATGTCCATCTCATGTATCCACACTAACCTATTCATCGTGTGTATGCAGTGCGCATCTAATGCAAATGTACTGAAACTGCCGCACTGTGAACGCGTACGTGTGCATGTCAACGGTGCATGTCTCCAGCCGCCACGGTGAATCCTTAGGTGTCAAGGAAGTTGTGTTGGGCAGTTGTGGATCACTCTATGGGGGGGGGGGGGATTCATAGCTGAGCTCTATGTTCGCTCATACGGAACTGGTTATGGATGGGGCCCGAACCAAAAACAAGGTTGCAGGGCGATTCCGTGAGAGGTTTAAGAAGACGGCTCCACGTCAAACGGCACCAAGTCACACGGCACCAAGTCACACGGCACCAAGTCACACGGGGTAAGACTGGTCGGCTTGTAACTGTTTCGACCAGCGAGAATCACGCGCACGTAAGCAGATTCTACATTCGCCCCTACGAAGTCTTCGGCGAGCATCCTTGTAACTGAACACCTTTGTAGCTGAACGTCTTTGAAACTGAACATCTTTGAAACTGAACGTCTTTGAAACTGGACATCAGCGACGCGTCCTTTCGCCGTTCGTCCAAGGCCTTTGGGGTGCATGTTCGTACCGGAGACAGATTAAACGACGCTGGACAGAGCCTGGCGTGCGAGCCATTTTGAAGTACTGTGGAGCATTTTCGGCCATGGTGTACGAAGACCCATATGTGTTAAGGAATTGGGTGGTTCTCGGACGAAAGTCACATAGACTTGCACGGCCACATCAATATGGACGGCCACATCAATATGGACGGCCACATCAATATGGACGGCCACATCAATCTCCCTGCATACAACCCACTTCCTGTGTTTTGAGCGTCCAGGTGTTAATTAATGCCCAGACGCCGCTGCACAGTGCACGTGTGACGATGCAGGGCCAACGATTAAGCACTCGGTGTACAAAGCCCACATTTCACTGAGGACGGGGAAGTCAAAGCTCTTACCGTCACACATGGACGTTACAGGGACAAGGTGATCCAACAACTTCTTAAGATTCTGTCGGTGAGGAAACCTTCCTTCACATGAATGGACGGGGGTATCAACATGACAGGGGACGGCCAGCCTCATCGCTTGAGAATCTATTGCCGTGGTGTTTGGAAAACCTTGCTAGACGCAGCATTTCTCGTGGTACTGCTTTGCCATAACCGTTACACTCCACCTGATCTTACGCTATGTCCACCTGATGCCTTCTTGTGGGGAATGTTAAAGTCTGCAGCAACCATTGCTCAGTGATATGTTTGAAAATCTGCTTGAGCGATATCATTACTGGTCTACAGCCAGGCGCTGCACACTATGAGTAATGACGTTACGCATGTAAACTTACAGATGGCAACAACAAGGAAATATTGTAACGTCAATTTCTTTTCAGTACCTTTACTTTTTGCGCGTTTTGTATGTACAAAAACTTCCATACAAGTCTTTCTCCAATCCACCCTCATCAATCCATTTATCGGCACCATCCTCATTCATCCATACGTACGTACTCATCCATCCATGTATCCATGCATACTCATCCAACTCTTCTATCCACCCATCCAGCAAGGCCAGACGAGTCACACGGAGATGATGTCAGGACAACACAATTGGTACGCATGTTCCCACGCACGGCCTACTTACTGCAACGTCTGCCGTGAGGCGCTCTCAGGGGTCACTTCCCATGGATTATCCTGTGAAGGTAAAAATGACATAAATCTTTGACTCGGGACACGTGATTGGCTAGTACTGAAGTTAATAATGACCTGATTGTGATTGTTTCAAAATGTCAGTCGTGTGCATTGGGCCCGAGTGGGCACATTGGTCTTGCCACCAAGTATCAACAACTGACTACGAGTTTAAGAACGTCCATAATACTTTGGCTAAAAAAAAACTGTAGCCTCCCCTACACCCCAGCCTCCCCTACACCCCAGACTGTCCCCTACACCCCAGCCTCCCCTACACCCCAGGCCGTCCCCTACACCCCAGACTGTCCCCTACACCCCAGACTGTCCCCTACACCCCAGACTGTCCCCTACACGCCAGACTGTCCCCTACACCCCAGACTGTCCCCTACACCCCAGACCGTCCCCTACACCCCAGACCGACCCTACACCCCAGACTGTCCCCTACACCCCAGACAGTCCCCTACACCCCAGACCGTCCCCTACACCCCAGACTGTCCCCTACACCCCAGACTGTCCCCTACACGCCAGACTGTCCCCTACACCCCAGACTGTCCCCTACACCCCAGACTGTCCACTACACCCCAGACTGTCCCCTACACCCCAGACTGTCCCCTACACGCCAGACTGTCCCCTACACCCCAGACTGTCCCCTACACGCCAGCTTAACATTAGCTTTTCAGACCCAGCGATCTGAGTTCCGGCACGAAGCCTTTTATCTTGTGCTGAGCAGGGTCGCCTGGTGCTAAGATGGCCGGCCTATAGATCCGAATCTCCATTTTCTTACAAGGCGTCTCGACCCTTGAGTAGCACGCGTCCTTGACTATTAACTTCTCCCCCGTCTAATTATATTTCGATGGCCTCTAGGGTAACCGTGACTTTTTGCCGTCTGGGTGGACTAGTGCCCGCTTGACCTTGACATTTATAGATCTGCTTCCGGCGTTACAAGAAGTGATCAGGAAAAAAAAGCGCTAGGGGGGGGGGGTGTCAGTTTATTATAGATTGGTGAGAAGAATTTTCATTTCTATGGGCTACAAAGTTTGGATAGGCTTTGTGGATTATATTTTTACTCTACGACCTTTACAAAGACAAAGTGCGTGCGAAACATGCTTCATTGCAGTCTATGTTCCTAAAGCAGACACCTGTTTATGGTAACTTTACGACACTTGTTCCCTGGTTAATATTTACACTTCTGGTTAATGTGCCCAAATCTTGTAGGTAAAAAAACTCGTTCGTTTGACCAATGTGGTTAGTGAGTCCGATTTGGCTAGCGTGTCCAAATCTGGTTAGTGCGGTGTCCAAATCTGAAGTTAGTGTGTCAAATATGGTTGGTGTGTCCATATCTGGAGTTAGTGTGTCAAATACGGTTGGTGTGTCCATATCTGGAGTTAGTGTGTCAAATATGGTTAGTGTGTCCATATCTGGAGTTACCGTGTCAAATATGGTTAGTGTGTCCAATTGTTAGTTTGTTTATATAAAACATTATTTCTAGGTCTCAAAAAACTTCCGGCTCCAGTGGGTCATTGTGTCTGCTTGTCATATCTCCCCTTCACTCCTCCCCATTTCTAGATAAAATTGCTGGCATTGGATGGAGGTCGAAGCGGCGGGAGTTGGGGGAGGGGCGGAGGGAGAACCGTAACCCCGACAAATTGGAAGCACCGTATCTAGGTCATTGGGTCACAATCCTTTTGAACGTGCGTCTAAAAATAGCAGCCCGTTTGTGTAAAAATAGCAATGTCGCTCCCGCATATAGCACCGTGCTCATCTCCGTAACGTCGGGGGGGGGGGGGGTGGAAGATGTGTACGTGAATGACGTGATAGAAAGAAAACTCCATCGATGTCCTGTGTAAGGTTTTAGGGTTCTGGGGGGTCATCAAAATTGTGTAAACAATTTTTTTTTAATGATGAAATTGAATACTGTCTCCACCGTTACGAAAATGTCAATGATGAATTGAAATGATTTGTCACATCGCTGACCCAACACATCGCTGACCCAACACATCGCTGACCCAACACATCGCTGACCCAACACATCGCTGGCCCAACACATCGCTGACCCAACACATCGCTGACCCAACACATCGCTGACCCAACACATCGCTGGCCCAACACATCGCTGACCCAACACATCGCTGACCCAACACATCGCTGACCCAACACATCGCTGACCCAACACATCGCTGACCCAACACATCGCTGACCCAACACATCGCTGACCCAACACATCGCTGACCCAACACATCGCTGACCCAACACATCGCTGGCCCAACACATCGCTGACCCAACACATCGCTGACCCAACACATCGCTGACCCAACACATCGCTGACCCAACACATCGCTGACCCAACACATCGCTGGCCCAACACATCGCTGGCCCAACACATCGCTGGCCCAACACATCGCTGACCCAACACATCGCTGACCCAACACATCGCTGACCCAACACATCGCTGGCCCAACACATCGCTGGCCCAACACATCGCTGACCCAACACATCGCTGACCCAACACATCGCTGACCCAACACATCGCTGACCCAACACATCGCTGACCCAACACATCGCTGACCCAACACATCGCTGACCCAACACATCGCTGACCCAACACATCGCTGACCCAACACATCGCTGACCTAACACATCGCTGACCTAACACATCGCTGACCCAACACATCGCTGACCTAACACATCGCTGACCTAACACATCGCTGACCCAACACATCGCTGGCCCATCACATCGCTGACCCAACACATCGCTGGCCCAACACATCGCTGACCCAAACCATCCACCCACGCAGATTTGCTCACCTTTCGACTCTCTCCAAATGATGACATTCCCAACACCATTTGTTAACTTTCTCACTCAGCTTCACCCAGGATACACCCGCCTCCACATTATTACATCGCGATACGCACATTGTGTCTAAAGCTTCTCTACCTTGCTATCTCTCAGTGAATGCCCCATCTGGCCTGTGGGTTAGGGGGAGTCGCACGGTTCGCCAGGAAGACAATCACTGGAAGAAAAGTCACTATTGAAATTACCAGTTTTTCAATTAGTGTTCTTCCAGTTCTTCAATTAGTGTTCTTCCAGTTCTTCAATTAGTGTTCTTCCAGTTCTTCAATTAGTGTTCTTCCAGTTCGTTTCCTTTTAAAATTGGACACTTGCGCACACCCCCCCCCCCGGGCCCAACACACCTCCCTCCTTCAACATACACCCATGTTCAGCACGGTGACAATAGCACACAGGAGAACGGTATCTGTTCATGTCAGATGTATTAAAAATTTGTACACGGGATGAACTAGGTATTGAAACAACAGATGATGTCATTGTCAGCCGGTGCTCAAGCGTGTAGGCATAACACATGACGCGATACAATTTAATCAAAAAACAGGTTTCTCCTTTTGAGGCTGAGGCTCAGCCCGGGGAGGGGTATCCTTGACACATTTTATGATCAATCAAACATTATTTTCCCCATTGACCCACTGACCCATTAATCCCACCGATCCATCAATCCCACCTTCCCATTGTCCCCCAAGATCCCCCACACACAGTGAGAGCCCTCGTCCCAGTAATGGCCCACTCACCCGAATAATTGACCCCGTCCCACCAGTGCCCCCCCCCCACACTCGATAAGCGCGACAGTTCCACCCTAGTTTAGACCCCCCCCCCCCCAGCAATATGTCATGTTGACACGAGATATTTCACGTATGACGCAATAACTCCGAGTGTTTTGTTTTCTCCCCCAGTGTGTAAGTTTAAAGCACACAAGCGGTGTGCCGTCAGGGCGCCCACCAACTGCAAGTGGACGGCACTGGCTTCCATAGGCAAGGAGATTCTGGAAGACGAGGACGGGGTAAGCATGGAAGGGCGTTGAACACAGCAGTCAATGGCTGGTTGGAATGTTCAAATGGGTGTGGAGGGTGTGTTGTTCTGAATAGTGTTTGAGGGGGGGGGGGGTTAGTGCTGTACTGAAAGGGGAGTCGGGGATATACTGAATATGGGGAATTTGATTCACTGCAAGATGACTCTGACACATATTGCAGAAGACAGACCAGAAAAGCTGAGTTGACTCTGTACCTGGAGATGCCCCATCCATCTCCGATGGGGCATCTCCTGGACTTTCTGCACAAGAACATTTCGTTCCAGAATTGGGCAGACCAGTCGTCTCAGCCGTCCCAGCCGTCTCAGCCGTCTGCTCACTCACGGACATATTCACCCCCAGCAAAAGAAGCTGATATTTAATTTGGTCTCGATGGACTTTGGACAGACGAACTATGACGTTAATGAAGGGGTAGTGTTGTACTGAATAGGGGTAGTGTTGTACTGAATAGGGGTAGTGTCAGTGTTGTACTGAATACGTATTAGGGCCGTACTGGAAAGGAGGTAGTGTTGTACTGAAAAGACGTATTGGTAAGGAGGTAGTGGTGTACTAAAAAAAAGGGGGGGGGGGTCGTAATTCGGTTCTTTTTTTTCCAGGATTGTGATCAGTTGACATGATGCAATGAAGGACAGTCCAATAGAAAACTTAGAGGCCGTTGGAAGATAAGGGAGCTAAGTCAAAAGAATTAAACCTGGAGTTAGGTGGAGATACAGAGATATAGTTGATGAAGTGAGACAGTGGATAAAGTTAGACAGTGGATAAAGTTAGACAGGGGATAAAGTAAAACAGTGGATAAAGTTAGACAGTGGATAAAGTTAGACAGTGGATAAAGTTAGACAGTGGATAAGTGAGCTTTGGTGTCTAGAGCAATTAAATGGACTGAAATGATGGATCGTCATTAAAGAAGACAAAGAAACACAAGGTTGTCATGGTCTAGTGTAGAAGATGGTGAGACATAAGGTTGTCATGTTCTAGTGTAGAAGATGGTGAGACATAAGGTTGTCATGTTCTAGTGTAGAAGATGGTGAGACATAAGGTTGTCATGTTCTAGTGTAGAAGATGGTGAGACATAATGTTGTCATGTTCTATTGTAGAAGATGGTGAGACATAAGTTTGTCATGTTCTAGTGTAGAAGATGGTGAGACATAAGGTTGTCATGTTCTAGTGTAGAAGATGGTGAGACATAAGGTTGTCATGTTCTAGTGTAGAAGATGGTGAGACATAAGGTTGTCATGGACTAGTGTAGAAGATTGTGAGACATAAGGTTGTCATGGACTAGTGTAGAAGATGGTGAGACATTAGGTTGCGTGGACTAGTGTAGAAGATGGTGAGACATTAGGTTGCCATGGACTAGTGTAGAAGATGGGGAAATACAAGGTTGTTATTAGTCAATGTATTAATTCTACATCCTTCTATGGTTACCTCCTCAGATCTCAATGCCACATCAGTGGATGGAGGGCAACCTTCCTGTCAGTGCCAAGTGCAGTGTCTGTGACAAGACGTGTGGCAGTGTCCTGCGGTTACAAGACTGGAGGTGTTTATGGTGCAGGGCAATGGTAATAGGCTTTGGATTCTAGGTTTACATGGTTGTGGATTTATTCTAGCATCATGCAGTGTAGATCAAAGGGCCAATCATTTAGTGGGTTCAAAGGGCCAATCATTATGGGGGGTTCAAAGGACCAATCATTAAGTGGGTTCAAAGGGCCAATCATTAAGTGGGTTCAAAGGGCCAATCATTTAGTGGGTTCAAAGGGCCAATCATTTAGTGGGTTCAAAGGGCCAATCATTTATGGGTTTAAAGGGCCAATCATTTAGTGGGTTCAAAGGGCCAATCATTTAGTGGGTTCAAAGGGCCAATCATTTAGTGGGTTAATTCCTATTATATTCTGGACTGCATAAAGCCCAGGACATAATGTCTCTTAGCTTAACAAAATAATCACATATATATACACACATGCACACATAATATACACTAGTTATATTCGAAACAGATACCAAAAAAATCCTTAGGACAAGTTAGTTCATTGAAGCATGAAAGGTGTTCAATGCATTGACACACTGAGTACCAAAATACAATTTAGATATGTGCACCAAATTTTATTTTACACATCCACCCATTTATATATATATATATATTAAATGAAACTAATCAGTTTTCTTTTGCCAGCCATCTTAAAGTTTCATTTATGTATGTCAAAGAGTTTTTCTAGGATCTCCCCATGCAGTTATTTTGATTGAAATATTAACAAAGTTCCACAGCCCACATTCACACAAGATTCACATAGCTACATTAATCATTGACGAATCACCCGTGTCCTGAATTGTCCTGGAAAATTGGAAACATTTTAAGACACCATCGAAATCGGTTCAACTGCATGAAATAACTTGCAGATGGAGCGATGTTTTAAAAATGAGTAGCCTCATATGATTTGATCATTGGTTTGGTTCAGGTGCATACGTACTGCAAAGATCAGCTGTACAGGAAGTGTCCACTCGGTCAGTGTTGTGTGTCCATCCTCCCGCCAACTGCCATTTCATCGATAGATAGCGACGGGTACTGGGAGGGGAGGCGGCCGCAAGGGACGTCGCCGTTGTTAGTTTATGTCAATACAAAAAGTGGGGACAATCAGGTGAGCAATCGTGATTGTTTAAGTGGCGACGCTTGTGGGGTGATTGTTTGATGTTGGGAGTGACAGTTGTGGGGTGGTTGTTTGATGGTGAGGGTAACGGTTGTGAGGTTATTGTTTGAGAGTGACGCTTGTGAGGTTATTGTTTGATAGTGAGAGTGACTGTTGTGAGGTTATTGTTTGATAGTGAGAGTGACAGGTGTGAGGTTATTGTTTGGTAGTGAGAGTGACTATTGTGAGGTTATTGTTTGATAGTGAAAGTGACGGGTGTGAGGTTATTGTTTGTTAGTGAGAGTGACGGTTGTGAGGTTATTGTTTGATAGTGAGAGTGACGGTTGTGAGGTTAATGTTTGATAGTGACGGTTGTGAGGTTATTGTTTTAAAGGGAGAGTGACGGTTGTGAGGTTATTGTTTGATAGTGAGAGTGACAGTTGTGAGGTTATTGTTTCTAGTGAGAGTGACGGTTGTGAGGTTATTGTTTGATCGTGAGATTGACGGTTGTGAGGTTATTGTTTGATAGAGTGACGGGTGTGAGGTTATTGTTTGATAGAGTGACGGTTGTGAATTTATTGTTTCTAGTGAGAGTGACAGATGTGAGGTGATATGTGGGTTTTTTTTTTTTTTTTTCAGATGTGTGATTTAATCAAAATCAATTTTTTCGTGGCAGGACAATCAATTAAATTTGATGAAATTAATGTCATTGTTTGGTTTCGTTTTCAGGGTGTTAAGTTTTTAAGACGTTTCAAACAGTTGTTGAATCCAGCTCAGGTGTTTGATCTCATGAATGGCGGGCCTTTTCCAGGGTAGGTGCCGGGTTGTAGTCAGCTGTGTGGTCAGCTGTGAGGGGTGGTCATCATGGGTGGGTCATGTTGGTCTCCATGGGTGGGTAGTGGTAGTCTTCATGGGTGGGTAGTGGTGGTGGTCATGGGTGGGTAATGGTGGTCATCATGGATGGATAGTGGTGGTCTCCATGGGTGGGTAGTGGTGGTCATCATGGGTGGATAGTGGTGGTCTCCATGGGTGGGTAGTGGTGGTCATCATGGGTGGATAGTGGTGGTCTCCATGGGTGGGTAGTGGTGGTCTTCATGGGTGGATAGTGGTGGATGGGTGGGTAGTGGTGGGGGTCATCATGGGTGGGTAGTGGTGGTCTCCATGGGTGGGTAGTGGTGGTCTTCATGGGTGAGTAGTTGTGGATGGGTGAGTAGTTGTGGGGGTCATCATGGGTGGGTAGTGGTGGATGGGTGGGTAGTGGTGGTGGTCATCATGGGTGGGTAGTGGCGGTGGTCATCATGGGTGGGTAGTGGTGGTCATCATGGGTGGGTAGTGGTGGTGGTCGTCATGGGTGGGTAGTAGTGGTCATCATGGGTGGGTAGTGGTGGTCATCATGGGTGGGTAGTGTTGGTCGTCATGGGTGGGTAGGAGTGGTCATAATGGGAGGGTTATAAGTCCAAATTATGTTCCTGCTTCAAGGTGATTCCCTGGGGGTCTTGTCTTAAGTAGAACCTGTCTCATTTATTGAAATGGAACTATCAACACCATCAATTCTTGGTGAAGCTATTGATTCTCTAAGACTTGTCAGAGAATGGAGACAGTCTTAAATAAAAGACAGTATGATATACTACAATGTTAAGGGATTGACTGAACCTTCCCTTGTCAAGTTCTTTAACTAATGTTTGTTTCTCTTGTTTCCTGAACAGGTTAAAACTATTCCAACGATTTGATTCCTTCAGGATATTAATATGTGGAGGTGACGGCAGCGTGGGCTGGGTGCTTTCTGAGATTGACAAATTAGATTTGCATCGGCAGGTACACAATAAGTTAGATTTACATCGGCTGGTGCACAGTAAGTTAGGTTTACATCGGCAGGTGCACAATAAGTTAGAATTACATTGGCAGGTACGCAATAGATTAGATGTACAGCTGTGGGTTTATAGATGTTCAGCTGTGGGTATGCAATAAGTTAGATTTACATCAGCCGTATGCAATAGATTAGATGTTCAGTGGGTATGCATTAAGTTAGATTACGGTAGGCAGGTATTCAGTCAGTTAGATTTACATCAGCAAACATCAGCAGGTATGCAATAGATTAGATGTACAGCTGTGGGTATGCAATAAGTTAAATTTACAGCTTTGGGTATGCAATAAGTTGTGCATTAAATGGGAGACCAAAACAGCACTGACACTATATCTCTCCTCAGTGTCAGATAGGTGTCTTGCCTTTTGGCACAGGTAATGACCTGGCCAGAGTTCTGGGCTGGGGTTCAGCCTTCGATGATGACACACAACTTCCGGCAGCTTTGGAGAGATTTGAGCATGCACAGATTAAAATGTTGGACAGGTGAGTACTTCCCTTAACCCTTTACAGTCCAAGCCTATTCAGCCTTTTCTAATCCTAGCGACCAAGCAAAGGGTCATAACTCCATTCTAAATGAAGGTTCTTTATCTAATTAATTTACAGAAAATAAACTATAAGCAAGAAAATAAAATAAAAAATACCTAAATACAAAGAAATGATTAAAGCAAACGTTGCACCAAAAAACAGTTTCAGGGACACTAGATTTATGAAATAGTGAAGCTTCATTAGTCCTAAGTTCTTTCAAAATTGTATCCAAGGCTTCGATAGCCATTTTTTACAGCGAAAATATCGCAACTTTTAAAAAAATCGTAGAAAATCAGCCCCTAAAGATACCGCAGTCAAACTAGTATCAAAATAAATGCCGACAACGAGGCTTTCTTCCGGTAGAACTATAAATAGTAATGCGCAATGGATTTCCGCTGTGCTAAGAACGAAAGTAAACAACCTCGCAGCGGGGCGAAGCGGGCGGGTTTGGCCGCAACGGACTGTAAGCTTAAGGAAAAAATCGGCGCATTTCGGGCGCATCGGACTGTAAAGGGTTAATGTACACAAACCATTTTGTGATGTTCTTACTCTCTGGAGTCAAATAATTTAAAAACTCTGCTGTCTGTCATTCAATGCCTAAGTGGAATAGGCACGAATTGAGGCAAATTGTTTTTGTTTTTTTTTACATTGCAGAAATTGCCTTCAGTTTAAAAAAAACTAATTTAGCCTAGTGTCCAGGCTAGAACTCTAAATCAGTTAAAGGGGAAATTAATCTCTTCTAAATCTGCTTACTTTGAAACTATGACCTCATTTTGAGTGATCCTCACTCTTTAACTGGTGGTCAACTAATGTGTGTGTGTGTGTGCAGTCATTTATTTCTGTGGTATTCTGCTGATTCATTTGTTGTGTTTTGTGATTCCAGATGGAGCATAATGGCGTATGAGGGCAACATGCCACCACCAAGGAAACTATCCATGCAGGTCAGTTACTATTTGTGACATCAAGTGGCGATCAAGTTTAACTGAGATGATGAGTTGTTTTTTTTTGCAGATGGCGCTTATGTGTTGTCTGTGTGACAACATACGACCACAAAGCAGTGGCGGAGCTAGGGTTTGGTGTCACCTGGTGCGGTCCGCACCCTCCTGGCTACGCCACTGCCTCCAAACGCCTGAGTTTTGGAGCAGGCATTTTAGAATTGAGATCTCGTGTTAATTTTGTTTGAAAATGTAGTCAAAAATACATTCCAATTATTCATTCTTAATAGATTATGTCACATATTTGGCTCTTGCCAATTGTCAACAGATAGAAATAAACAGAATTTGAAAAAAAGCAAAAATGTTTTCAATTGACCAATTGCGCCCTGTCGGGTCATGTGAAATTGGTCCTGATGGCCAGCGTGGCATGAATATATGGGTCCTAAAGTCCATTCCGGTATATTACATTGGTCGTGTTTGTTTCAGAATGACGCCATGGCCCAGTACGAAGACAGCATGGCCAACCACTTGACCAAAATATTGCATTGTGAAGATCATCAAGTAGTTATTTCATCAGCCAAGTGAGTGAACGTTTTAGATTAGAAATGGGGAAAAATGCAGGACTGGGCTCAGTGATTACATTGGCAGTTGCACAGGTTAAAACTACTCCAACGATTTGGAGTGAATATACATTTGTATTGCTTTATTTAATTAATGTATGTTAATTTTTAAGTTCATGATTATGTTTTTTAAATTGTATGTACAGTGTAGTGAGCCCAGCCCTAGGCTGGGGTACCGCAGTTTATAAAACTACTACTACTACTACTAATAATAATAATAATAATTAACTTGTTTCACGGCTTAAGAAGTCATTAAAATAATAAAGGCTGCACCTATTGGTACACGGGTACCAGAATTGAGAGGTTGGGATTAAAAAACGATTAAAAATATTATTGTTGGGTTTGTAAGACAAATGAGGTATCAAATGAAAGACAATCAAATGTACTATAAGTTTATAAACTTAATTCTTCATTTTAACTAAAATAAACTACTACAAATGACATCTGAATAGCATTAGTCAAAATGGACCCGGGTGCGAATGGTGGCGCTGCGTGTCCGGGTCCATTTTGACTAATGCTATTCAGATGTCATTTGTAGTAGTTTATTTTAGTTAAAATGAAGAATTAAGTTTACAAACGTATAGTACATTTAATTGTCTTTCATTTGATACCTCATTTGTCTTACAAACCCAACAATAATATTTTAAATCGTTTTTTAATCCCAACCTCTCAACTCTGGTACCCGTGTACCAATAGCCACTTCGAATAATAAATGTGTAAATGCACCAAATTTGCCATCCACAAATTATTAACATCAACTCAAGGTGAATGAAAATTGAATAGGTTAAAAGTGTCCAGGTCTTCAGCCACACCAAGATACATTTGAGTCAGGGGTTTAAACCCCCCTCCCCCCCAGTCTTTACTGCGTTGGAAGGTTGAAACTTTACTGTCTAAGGCAGCAGTTCTCAACCCGTGGGTCGCGACCCCTTTGGGGGTCGATCGACCCTTTCCCAGGGGTCGCCTAAGACCATCGGAAAACACATATACTCTACAATTATGAAGTAGCAACGAAAATAATTTTGTGGCTGGGGGGTCGCCAAAACATGAGGAACTGTATTAAAGGGTCGCAGCATTAGAAAGGTTGAGAACCACTGGTCTACTGTAAGGATGTCTTGCGTCACCACAGACAAATACTTGTGAGTGTTTGGGTTGGGGGTGAGCTGCCCCTACAAGCCCAGCAAGTGGGCATCTCATCATGTTGCTTTGGTCCGCAGAGTTTTGTGTGAAACTGTGAAAGCCTTCGTAGCCAGGGTCAGCAAGTCCCATGAGGGCGGAGAGGGGAGTGAGAAGGAGTCTGATGACGGCGCCATGGGGACACAGTTCCAGGTGCTCAATGAGAAGCTCCAGAGTCTGCTGGACACACTGGACAAGGAGGCCAAGGAATCAAAAGTATGTCATGAGGAAAGGGGTGGGGGGTGTTAATCAGTTGCGTGGGTCAGTCTTAACGGTTCTTCGTAAGGAAAGACTTACTAAATGGGTTATGTGGATCCGTTCTACTGGGTCACTTGGGTCTGTTTTCCACAGTCAACTGTTGAATATTTTATTTTTCCTCTAGATCTGTACATCAGAAGAAAAAATTGTTCAAAATTTTAAGAATATTTTTATTACCTAATGTAGCTACAGGAGTGTATTATCATTCTCTCCAAGCTTAGAAAAAAAACTATGGACACAATCACATTTATCATTGATTTAATCACAGATACAATCACATTTGATCATTGATACTTCCAGAATTTAGAGGAAAAGAATGAACGAATGGAGACCCCTGAAAAAGAGGTCCCCGAAGCTCTGCATATATCAACGACCATCTCACCAGCAAACATCGAATCTGTCCCTCCCATGCCACTCACTGGACCAATCAAACCGAAGCTGGTACTGACCCATCTCATTTTATAATCCCAATTAAAATACGTGCCTGTCCATTTTTCATTATTCACGCTGGGCTTATCTCTTACAGACTCAATTATAAGACAAAACCAACTACGATGGTCAACAATTTTGTTTCGTTATTTTTCAATTTTTTAGCTTGAAAATTAACAGAGTGGCTTGTTATTGCTCTATTTTTAGAAATCAAAAGATATTTAAATATTTCTACAATGTTTGTAAATGTCCAAAAATCATTTTGAGGTGATTACACTACACATTTTCCTTGTACCAATTGTGTCTGTTCTCAGTTTGTCTTCTCAGTTGTCTTCTCAGTTGTCTTCTCAGTTGTCTTCTCAGTTGTCTTCTCAGTCGTCTTCTCAGTTCTGTATGCTTCCTGTTTTTTACCTCTATCAGCAGGTGTTCAAATCCCGAGAGGCTCTGATGTCCAGGGCGAACAGCTTGAAGAAGGCGGTGCGCCAAATCATAGAACACACAGAACGAGGTCAGTTCCTGCTGTAAAATTATGCAGCTTCTCCTATTGTAAAATTATACAGCATCTCTTATTCTAAAATTATACAGCTTCTCCTATTGTAAAATTATACAGCTTCTCCTATTGTAAAATTATACAGCTTCTCCTATTCTAAAATTATACAGCTTCTCCTATTGTAAAATTATACAGCTTCTCCTATTGTTAAATTATACAGCTTCTCCTATTGTTAAATTAAGACCCAAATATTTACAAACGTGATTTTCAAGGTAGCAAGTAATGAAACTGCCCAGTTGGCTTTATTTGAAATATAACAATTTCAATAAAATGCTTTGACATAAGTTGGTCAGATAAAAGCCTTGTATAGTTTGCTGTAGTGGCATGACATCCAGACATTTGTGAAATGTGTGGGTTAATCATCCGTTACCTCACCCCAGTTATGCCCTACCGTTACACTCTCCAACTGTCCCTAGAGACAGTAACCTCACCCCAGTTATGCCCTACCGCTACACTCTCCAACTGTCCCTAGCGACGGTAACCTCACCCCAGTTATGCTCTACCGTTACACTCTCCCTTGTGACAGTAACCTCACCCCAGTTATGTCCTACCGTTACACTCTCCCTTGTGACAGTAACCTCACCCCAGTTATGCCCTACCGCTACACTCTCCAACTGTCCCTAGCGACGGTAACCTCACCCCAGTTATGCTCTACCGTTACACTCTACCTTGTGACAGTAACCTCACCCCAGTTATTTCCTACCGTTACACTCTCCAGCTCTTCTTAGTGACAGTAACCTCACTCCAGTTATCCCCCACCATTATATTCTCTAAATGGTTGTGTCCCCAGCTGTCGATGAACAAAATGCCCAGACCTTAGAAATGGAGAATTGCAACTTCCATGGTTCAGCAATGCTCAAGGCCAACGAAGCTTCAAGGTCAGCTCCTAGTTTCTCTGTTTTCTCAGAAGCAATTCAACCATTGGGCAGCTCCAACCAGGATTCAGCCTTACAAATCCAAGGTGAGTTTTTACATTCAAAATGATAAAAGGTTATTGACAGACTATATCATAAAATAAATGTTAATCTCTAGAGACTTGTTCATCAAATAATTGATTGATTGATTGATTGAATACTTGTATAGCTCTTGTATCCATGCTACTTTAGCATGCTCACTGCACTCTGGTGTTCTTAAATCTATTTAAAGAAAAAAGTATTTGAATGTTTTTAAATAGTTTTTTATCATTTTCAATTCCCCTCAAAGATTGAGGCAAACTGTTCCATTATTTTGGCGCTATTGCTTCAAAAGAGCGCACCCCGTTTGACATTTTTCTGTGTCCATCCACACTGAGAACTCTCAGTAGAGACTGTGTGGAAGAGTGCAGGTTCTTTAAGGATACGTGTTTAGAAATCAGTTCTTTAAGAGATCGTGTCCACATTTGATTATTAATTATCATCATAATTATTATTATTATTATTTTTATTGCTTTAGAAAATACTTTTTGCAGCTCGCCGTAATCTAATTTTGAAATCTGTAGTGGAAACGGGTTTCCCCCCCCCCTCTAACGGATTTCAATTTAAAGCAAATATAAGTGGAACAGCTTCTTATATACTGTTTAAAAAATAATGTCATTAAATATGTTTATGAGGAGGCTGATCAAAAACCTTTGTGAACTGCTGTCAGTGATCAATACAATATCCTCAATTTTTGTATGTGTAAAGACCTACTTAGCCAAGTTTGCTAGGAGTTACTCACCCGTTGTAAGAGAGTTAATTAAAGGGATCAGACTCACACACGACACAAGCACACCCTCTGAACAGCAATGCTATTTCTCTCTGTGTGTCAAAAGATCCGTCAAGGTCACCTCTCGGTCCAGCCTCAAGGCGCATCAGCAGCATGAGTACGTTTAACAGGTCGGCCAGTGTGGACTCAAAGCTCGGTGCTTCCCCGGGGTCAAAGGGCAAAGAAGAAATTCAGCAGCTGCAATTACCGACTATTCGTTTACCTTTTTGGCAACCTGCTGTGTTACCTGGTAAGTTGGAAGATGTAATTTAAAAAATGTAATTAGTGTTGTATGGACTGGGGGGGGGGGGGGGTTCTTGTCTTTATCAATGTTGGGATTTGGGGGGGGGGGGTGTTTATAAATTCAATAACTACTGACTTGCTTTCTTTCAAAAGGGAGGGGGGGGGGGGGGGAATAAAATCCTGTATATTAACGTCGCTTTTGTAGGTGTGTTTCCTTCTGTCTGGGTGTGTAGCAAAATTTTCTGACCAACTTTCCGCCAACCCATCGAGCTGAAACTTGGCACATAGACTTATCAAATTTTCAGCCGCAACCCCCAAAAATCAATTTTTCCTGTTTTTCAAGGGGAATATGAAGGAAATATGATGCCACTGAATTCACGAATTAAAATTCCAGACAACTGCTCTAAATGAGATTCTTTTTTTAAAAGAACATCGCAAGTGCGTTTTGGTGCGTGATATTTTCTTTTGTTTTTCTGACCTAGATGGTGAAATAAATCTGCAGTGTAAAAGTGAGTGGGTCATTGGATATATTAATGTGAAATAAAATCATAAAAAATGCATGTAAAGGATTTTGAAGAAAAAATTTTGTTTTTAGGGGTCGTTTGATTTACTCTTTAATTTGGTTCTCTATTAAAACGTTTGATTTTCTGCTCTCTAACAGGGATAAGCAGCGCCATTGCTAAAAACCTTGCGGGCGGTGGTTTTATCAGCAAAGTTTTACTGGCAAACGCAGATGCCCTGTGTGCCGCCGCCTCACCTCTGTTAGAACAAGACATTCCAATGTAAGTGGTTTGATTGGACACTTGCCTCGGTTAATTGGGTGATCTTCCAGTTAGATCAATCTGTGCAACCCTGGTCAATACAACTAGTACTTTGATGGTCATTTCGGCGCATCTATTCTGCTCTTTAACCCATTCAGTACGTCACTTTTTTTCAGAGGAACTTTCTAAAATTCCATTCGAACAGATGATTTGTAACTTTAAATACCCCTCCCCCTCCCCCCCTCCTTTTGTTTTTCTTCTTTTTATCAAACCTTCGTCATGTAGCATGTCAGAATTTAGCTAATTGAAAAAGGAATAATTTATTATCTTTTGCAAGTTGTCTTGCAATATGCGGGAAGTTTTCTTGCAGTATGAGGAAAGTTTTCTTGCAGTATGAGGGAAGTTTTCTTGCAGCATGAGGGAAGTTTTCTTGCAGTGTACTATGAGGGAAGTTTTCTTGCAGTATACTATGAGGGAAGTTTTCTTGCAGCATGAGGGAAGTTTTCTTGCATTATACTTTGAGGGAAGTTTTCTTGCAGTAAGAGGGAAGTTTTCTTGCAATATTTGGGAAGTTTTCTTGCAATATTAGGGAAGTTTTCTTGCAGTATGAGGGAAGTTTTCTTGCAGTGTACTATGAGGGAAGTTTTCTTGCAGTATACTATGAGGGAAGTTTTCTTGCAGCATGAGGGAAGTTTTCTTGCATTATACTTTGAGGGAAGTTTTCTTGCATTATACTATGAGGTAAGTTTTCTTGCAATAGCTCAAGAAATTACTAAGTCATGAATTTTTTCCCTCAGCACTAGTGTCTTCCTTTTCTTTCTTTTCTTTTTTTCCGTCCTCCTTTCCATTCCCTTCACCTTGTGATTTTTAGTCTCTTTGTGACGGGGGGGGGGGGGAATCATATTCCTCATCACGTGGCAATCGTTCATCCAGATCCTCTTCATTGAATCTTCGTGCTTCATTGAATCTTCGTGCTTCATTGAATCTTCGTGCTTCACTGCTGTCATCTGAGTCTAATAAAGTGTCCATATTAATTGCCTTGCTTTTTTGGCAGTCACACATTGAAATCTTGAATGATGAGACCTAACAGCAGACCTGTTTACTCTTACGATTTTGGCGTACAGTGTACGATTTTTTAAGGTGCATACATTATATGCGCTGTATGTTTATTTTTTACTATTAAGATAATGGATTGAACGATTTTATGAATGAAATTGTACGATTTTAAGAGTTTGAGGGTAAACAGGTCTGTAATAGTGGGATGAGTACAACGTGTTCAGGTTGAAGACAGTGCATACAGCTGGTCTCTGTTTGCCATTTATAAAACATGAAAAACTAGCAAAGAATTCACTGATCTAAACGTAGTAAAATCCGCAATGAAATTTCACACAAAGGTTGTTGGAACTCTTCTGGAATATAAGTTCAAAAAACTATAGTCAAAAAAGTTGAGTGCAGAAGTTCAAGCGCCAAGGGCATGAAAACAAACCAGCGATGATGGTGACTGTGGCTAAACACAATCGGCCGCAATCTGGATGACGCACACTGCAGCGCAATGTATTGAATGGGTTTAAGAATGTCAAGAATTGCAACAGAAAAAGTTGTCACTTTCATATATCCTAAAATAAGTCTTTATGTACTGATCACATGAATTCCCTTTTGTTTGGCTTCTTAATGTCTGGATAAAAAAATAAAAAATTAATATCTGGTTAAAAAATATTTTTTTTAGAGTCTGGTTTAGATCTGTTTGTTTTATTTTAATGTCTGGTTTAGGTTGGATTTTTTTAATGTCTGGTTAAAAAAATAAAAAATTAATATCTGGTTAAAAAAATTTTTTTTTTAAAGTCTGGTTTAGATCTGTTCGTTTTATTTTAATGCCTGGTTTAGGTTGGATTTTTTTAATGTCTGGTTAAAAAAATAAAAAATTAATATCTGGTTAAAAAAATATTTTTTTTTTAAAGTCTGGTTTAGATCTGTTTGTTTTATTTTTAATGTCTGGTTTAGGTTGGATTTTTTTAATGTCTGGTTTAGGTTGGATTTTTTTAATGTCTGGTTTAGGGTTTGTTTTTTTAATTTTTTTTAATGTCTGTTCAGATTTGTTTTGGTTTTTTTCAGTGAATAATTTTTTTTGGGACCGACAGTTGTTGAAATGTAAGCTTTGTGAAACTTTCAGAGAATCCTACCAAGAGAAGTGTGTGATGAACAACTACTTTGGCATTGGCCTGGACGCTAAGATCACATTGGAGTTTCAAAACAAACGGGAAGAGCACCCGGAGAAGTGCAGGTCAGTGAGGGGGGGGTGGCCGGCGGGGGGGGGGGGGGGCTCTAGTCAGTGCTGATCAACCCCAGGACTCCAGTCTCATGGAACCCAACTAAAAATAACAATTTGGGGACCCTTCTAAAAGTAACTGTTTGGGGACCATTATATAAGTAACATTTTGGGGACCATTCTAAAAGTAACATTTTGGGGACCCTTCTAAAAGTAACATTTTGGGGACCATTCTAAAAGTAACATTTTGGGGACCATTCTAAAAGTAACATTTTGGGAACCGATTTTATAATCTGGACATGGAAAATGAGAGGGGAAGTTTGTATTTTCATAAAGAACCTGGGATGCATTAAAATCCAAATAGACATTTTGATAACAAGAGTCAGGTTTAAAATGACCGTAACCTAATTTTGTCTCGTCGCCTCCAGGAGTCGGACCAAGAACATGATGTGGTACGGGGTCCTCGGCGGCAAGGAGATGATCAACCAGACATTCAAAAACTTGGATCAGAGAGTCCTGCTGGAGTGTGACGGCCAGCGGATTCCGCTGCCCTCTCTACAGGGCATTGTGATACTCAACATTCCCAGGTGGGTCTGCCCTCTCTGCAGGGCATCTTGATGCTAAACATTCCCAGGTGGGTCTGCCCTCTCTACAGGGCATCTTGATGCCAAACATTCCCAAGTGGGTCTGCCCTCTCTACAGGGCATCTTGATGCCAAACATTCCCAAGTGGGTCTGCCCTCTCTACAGGGCATCTTGATGCCAAACATTCCCAGGTTGCCCACTCAACATGCAGGATTTTTGTGAATGTAAACTTGCATTTCTGAAAATATTATGGTTTAAATGACGTACACAGAGGTTTAGAAAAGTTTCCCAAACTATTATCTCTTATATATGTCATGCTTCTGGTGTGACTTGTGGACTGGTTCCTAATGGACTGCTTCCTAATGGACTGCTTCCTAATGGACTGCTTCCTAATGGACTGCTTCCTAATGGACTGCTTCCCAATGGACTGCTTCCTAATCAGCGAATTTGGTATTGAGAGTATATTACAAATAATTCTAAATGTTTGAAAGTATGGTTCAATAATGAGTTCAATAGCACGCAAAATATAATTCCCGATAACTACACTAAATGATATTTTTTTAAATATAACGCAATAGTGTTTCGCGTAATATTTTCTTTTCAGAAAATGAAATCGTCTAAATTTAAGTATGGTGTAAAAAATATTCAGTTTAAAAGGGGTTGGGACATCAGAATATTTAATATAGTTCATGGGTGTGAATTAAATAGTGTGCAGTGACTTATCATGTGGGAAGGGATGTAGCAAAAATTGGGATTCTTAAATGTGCATTACTTGAATTCATGTTTTGTCAAGTAACTTTAGTACATGGGAAGTTCAAGCATTGCTGTCGCCAATGTTTGGCGAGCTATATCTAATAAATGGGAAGTTCAAGCATTGCTGTCACCAATGTTTGGTGGGCTATATCTAATAGATGGGAAGTTCAAGCATTGCTGTCACCAATGTTTGGCGGGCTATATCTAATAGATGAGAAGTTCAAGCATTGCTGTCACCAATGTTTGGCGGGCTATATCTAATAGATGGGAAGTTCAAGCATTGCTGTCGCCAATGTTTGGCGGGCAATGTCTGGTCCTAAATAATTTTTTTGAAATATAAACTTTTTCTATTACTTTTCCCAGCTATGGTGGAGGGGCCAACTTCTGGGGTGGATCAAAACAAGATGAGGTAAGCCAGATTGCCTATTTTTCTCTCACATGAAATATTAGCAGCCAATGTGGTGCTGTTATTGCAGACTGTATGTCGTATGTGGTGGACACAAATTTTGAAAATGTATGTTAATATTGGTTGGGTTGGGTTTTTTTTTTTTGGAGGGGGGGGTTTAATAACTTTTTTATTTAAGATATCCACATGGCAAGTATTTGGTTTGTTTTCAGAACTTCTCCGCTCCAAGTTTTGATGATAGAATTTTAGAGGTGGTTGCTGTTTTTGGTGGTATGCAGATGGCAATGTCTAGGGTCATTGACCTTCAACATCATCGAATAGCACAGGTATCATTAAGTGTATATTTAATTGTTCAACACTTAAAAAAAATTATTTTCCTGACTGAATGGTGGTCATAACAGCCTGAATGATGGTCATAACAGCCTGAATGTTGGTCATAACAGCCTGAATGATGGTCATAACAGCCTGAATGATGGTCATAACAGTCTGAATGTTGGTCATAACAGTCTGAATGTTGGTCATAACAGCCTGAATGTTGGTCATAACAGCCTGAATGATGGTCATAACAGTCTGAATGTTGGTCATAACAGTCTGAATGTTGGTCATAGCAGCCTGAATGTTGGTCATAGCAGCCTGAATGATGGTCATAACAGCCTGAATGATGGTCATAACAGCCTGAATGGTGGTCATAACAGTCTGAATGATGGTCATAACAGTCTGAATGATGGTCATAGCAGCCTGAATGTTGGTCATAGCAGCCTGAATGATGGTCATAACAGCCTGAATGATGGTCATAACAGCCTGAATGATGGTCATAACAGTCTGAATGTTGGTCATAACAGCCTGAATGTTGGTCATAGCAGCCTGAATGATGGTCATAACAGCCTGAATGGTGGTCATAACAGTCTGAATGATGGTCATAACAGCCTGAATGTTGGTCCCATTTTGACCTGGTTTAAATTTCCTTGATCTTGATAAACCATGCAAACTTTTCTTTCCTCAAACTAAAAGTACAGCCGTTATATATTTATATATATATTTTTTTTTTTTTAAATTGTTTCTTCAGTGTAGGACTGTCAAAGTGAGCATCCTTGGAGATGAGGGTGTGCCAGTGCAAGTGGATGGTGAGGCATGGATACAACCTCCTGGATATGTGCGGATAGTTCATAAAAACAGAGCTCAGATGTTGATCAGGGACAGGGTAGGTACAGATCTACTCCAAACGCTAGCTATGAGCATGTTTGTGTGTACAGATCTACTCCAAACTTGAGCATGTTTGTGTGTACAGATCTACTCCAAACATGAGCATGTTTGTGTGTACAGATCTACTCCAAACATGAGCATGTTATGTAGCCAAGGTGTTAGCAGCATTTGTTGAGGGTTTGAGAGGCTGTATATACCAACCACACAGGCCTTCAAAACTGCACTCAAAACACATCTCTTTAAACTCTATTACCCCGACCGATTCCCCAAATCTGACCGATAAACGATGCTGCTGGCCGATGTCAATGGCTTCACATGTAAAAGTTCTGGGATGGATGGGGTGAATATGCATTTGTTTTTGTTTTGTCTCTATACAGCTGTTCTTTATTACATAAATGTATTTTATTTTATTATATTGCTAATATTTTTATGTACAGCGTAGTGAGCCTAGCCCTAGGTTGGGGTACAGCGCTATATAAGACAACATATAATAATAATAATATGTAGCCAAGGTGTTAGCCGCATTTGTTGAGGGTTTGAGAGGCTGTTCATTGATGGAATAACAAAACCAGAAGAGCCACATGAGTTGGCATTGCATACCATTGGACAGATCTTTGGATAAAATCTCATAGTTTAACCTTTCCCTGAGAAACAGCTGATTTCCCTGAGACAGACACCTTTCCCTGAGAACAGCTGCCTTGCAAGGCTGACAAGTCCATTCCATACAACTATTTTACCCACAGCTGAGGACGACTCTCCACAAGATCATAGAACCTTAGCATCCAGCTATTCTTGTATCACATGACTCATATTGACCCATCATTAAAATATTTGATTTTATTGCAGACATTTGAGAGTGTCCTGAAGTCCTGGTCAGAGAAACAGAAAACTGACCGTCCAGTGAGTCCACAGCCGTTGTCACTTACAGAAGACGAAACCCAGGTGCTGTTGAATTTTGTTGAGGCCACGTCTGCTGTGATTAGAAGGTAAGACAAGTTCATTACTTCAAGTCAAACACTCCACTTATGATATTGAACTAGGTCAGGGGGGTCTCACACTTACAACATTTAAAGGGCCTTATGAGGATAAGTCCACGAACCAAGGACAAGAAGAATTTTAATGGCCACATGCAAGCTGTTAGTTTGAGAACCCCTCTACTAGATAATTTAGACCACAAGGGGGCCCAAACTTTGAGTTTCCTTAAGGCCATATGGGAAGAAGGTGAATTATTCTGGGCCACACTGCAACTGACTACACACCATTGTGAAGAGCAACCAAAAGAAAAAGTAAAGGTTAATGCAATGAGACATAGGATATGTCAAGGTTAATGCAATGAGACATAGGCTCTGTCAAGGTTAATGCAATGAGACATAGGCTCTGTCAAGGTTAATGCAATGAGACATAGGATATGTCAAGGTTAATGCAATGAGACATAGGATCTGTCAAGGTTAATGCAATGAGACATAGGATCTGTCAAGGTTAATGCAATGAGACATAGGATATGTCAAGGTTAATGCAATGAGACATAGGCTCTGTCAAGGTTAATGCAATGAGACATAGGATCTGTCAAGGTTAATGCAATGAAACATAGGCTCTGTCAAGGTTAATGCAATGAGACATAGGCTCTGTCAAGGTTAATGCAATGAGACATAGGCTCTGTCAAGGTTAATGCAATGAGACATAGGCTCTGTCAACATTAATGCAATGAGACATAGGCTCTGTCAACATTAATGCAATGCGACATAGGATATGTCAAGGTTAATGCAATGAGACATAGGCTCTGTCAACGTTAATGCAATGAGACATTGGATATGTCAAGGTTAATGCAATGAGACATAGGCTCTGTCAAGGTTAATGCAATGAGACATATGATATGTCAAGGTTAATGCAATGAGACATAGGCTCTGTCAAGGTTAATGCAATGAGACATAGGCTCTGTCAAGTTTAATGCAATGAGACATAGGATATGTCAAGGTTAATGCAATGAGACATAGGATATGTCAAGGTTAATGCAATGAGACATACGCTCTGTCAAGGTTAATGCAATGAGACATAGGATATGTCAAGGTTAATGCAATGAGACATAGGATATGTCAAGGTTAATGCAATGAGACATAGGCTCTGTCAAGGTTAATGCAATGAGACATAGGATCTGTCAAGATTAATGCAATGAGACATAGGATCTGTCAAGGTTAATGCAATGAGACATAGGATCAGTCAAGGCTAATGCAATGAGACATAGGATCTGTCTAGCTTAATGCAAACATAGGTGATCACAAACATAGGTGCTCACAAACATAGGTGCTCACAAATGTAGTCACAAATGTAGGTGCTTACAAACATAGGTGCTCACAAATGTAGTCACAAACGTAGGTGCTCACAAAATATTGAAGATATATATTTCTGTCTTTCTTTGACCTCAGCGTCAAGGTCGCTGCCAAGTCCCACAGTTCTGTTGAGAATGAGCTGATCCCCATTGCCCAGCAGACGTCAGAGTGTGTGGACCGGTTGTATCCGGCTGGGAAGCTGGCCGAGGTGAGTTTTGGTGGTATAGCATCAGTTGAGTGAAACCGTCTCAAAACTTTTATGTTGGGGCAACTTAGCCGTCATAAACATTGAGTACTTACACATTGTTAAAACATTGAGTGCTTACACATTGTTAAAATATTGAGTACTTACACATTGTTAAAATATTGAGTACAGTGGAACCTCGCTATAACGCGCCCCGCCATAACGCGAATTCGGATATAACGCGGTCGTAGCATGGCTCCCGAAATTTTGTATATTCATTCACACGGAGAGAAAAAAATTGGAGAAAAGTAAAAAAACAAAACAAGAAATTAACTTCATTTTGGGCATGAGATTAGTTGTGACTTTTAAAATAATATGATCGTGGCATGGTTCCTGAAATTTGAAATTCATTTACTTCATCAGGCCTAAGTTCATTGAAAATTTTATCCATTGCTTGGAAAGCCATTTTTTAAAGCAAACAAAATCACAACTTTTCAAAATATCGTAGAAAATGAGCCGCTAAACACACCACGTTCAAACTAGTATCAAAATTAATGCCAAAAATGAGGCTTTCTTCCGGTAGAACTATAAATAGTAATACGTAAGGGATTTCCGCTGTGCTAAGAGCAAAAGTAAATATTGTAAAACAGCTTTTAACGCGACCCCGCTTTTAACGCGATCCGATTTTAAGGACCCCGATCATCGCATTATAGCGGGGTTCCACTGTACTTACATATTTAGCCCGTAAACTGATTTTCAAATTAAGCAGCATATAAATATTATTTATCACCCATGAAAACTTCTAATTATTTGTTGACATTTTTTGGCCACATTCTTTGCCATAGATGGACTCCAGCGACAGTGAGTCATATCAGGTTGGCATAGCAATAGATTCATAGTTTTTTGTGCCCCTCCCCCCCTCTTCGTTAGTTGTGCATTTTGCCAATGTCCGCTTTATTTTATATGTCAAGTCTAGTAGTCCTTTTTGTATGTTGTAAACTATGGTAAACTATAATGGTCCAAGTGTGTACTAAATTGTGTCAATGCTTGTAGTAGTATTGTATCTGGGTATGTAGTGACTGGCACCGTTGGATGTTTATCAAATATGATTACTTTACAATGTCTGGTATATACTATCATATCATATTTGAAATTGAGTTCTGGTCTTAAACTCTTGGTGCACATAATTCAGGGCTCTGCAATCATTTTTTGAGGGAAGAGACTTTGGGAGAGTATGTCTGCTTAGAAAAAACATTTTTGGTGCTCCAGTCGGGCCGAGATCTTTTTAAGGCCAGCACTACATTTACTCAAGTGTGTGACTCGGAGCTGCCAAGTGGGCCCTGCAGGGGGCCTCGGGTGTACAAGAGGCCCAAAGTTGAGACGATGTGGGCATTTTATTTTACAACTTTGAAGTCTTGGGGCACAAAACCGAGGAAAAGTGGCAGAGCAGGACTGTGCCGAGGAAAAACTGCTCCCAGGGCAAAACCTGACCCCCTTCCTATTTCATTAATAAATGATATATATTGGTAGCCTATATATTATATATATTTGAGATAATTTACAACATTTTCTACCCCTGAGGCTAGTACCCGGGGGCAGTGACCCCCTTTGCCAGTTCCTGAGTGGCACGGGGCCTCCAGAAGTCACGTGACTGCTCTGCTGAGTGGCATGGGGCCTCCAGAAGTCACACGACTGCTCTGGGTGTACCCAACACACAAGAGACTGCAGCCACTGCCACAAAACACGTAGCAGAGTTTTGGAGCTCTGCCTGCCTTAACAGTTACTGTTGTTTTATCATCGTCTTTAATGTGATACCCAAAACGTTGAGCAGGACCAGGGTATTCACTACCACTAAACCACACAACTCCTTAAATTTCGGGGGGGGGGGGGGATCAAGCATCCTATTTGCAAAAGCTGACAGCAGCCATTTCAATATGAAGTCAAAATTGCATCTAAGATAAACACTGGTTGACATGGGTGCAAAGATTACCTAAGATAACTGACATGTTAAATACAGCCAATTCCTTAAATAAATGTCAGGATCGATAATTATAACATAATTAACTGGATTAACGGATTTATCCGTTCTAAGAGCCGCTTCGGCTCCAGAGCAACAGCTTGCCAACCACTGGCTTAATCTATAATAGTATTAGTAGTCAAACACTGTGTCCAGTAAAAAAAAAAAAATAACCTTTTGATATAGTGGGAAAAAAAACTAGTTAATATTCATTACTTTAAAAATCCAACTCATTTTATTCCTGATCTACTTAACAAAAAAATAATGAGCTGTCCCTGATAAAATGTATTAACATTATGTTAGAATTAAAATTAGTTTCTGGAATTTAAAAAATTGATAAATAGTCACCATTAGATTATATCGTAAAAAGGCATTCCTTTCTTTCTGGATACAGTGTAGGTAGCTGTGATGCTGAATAGCCACAGATGAGATACAGTGTAGGTAGCTGTGATGCTGAATAGCCACAGATGACATTCACTCAATTCATTTTACTTGTAATTCTAGTTTTGTCACTGTGGTGTGCAAGTTTGAGATTTACATTAAAATCTTGCAGTAGGTCACAAGTTGGCCCTAAATTTACGAATTAAGAGATGCCTTGTAAAGTGTGATATTCAACTAAAACTTACCCACTCCCCCTATTCAAATTGAACTTACATACCACTGGAACACTTTTTGTGGACATACCTTGACTAAATTTAAGTGTAACAAAGTGGACAACTGAGCAAGGAAAACATAATAACTAATCAATCTTCCAGACATTCATTGTTTAGATGATTGACTATTGATAGTGTGTAGATTGATGAGCAGTTATTTTTTTATTGTTAAAGATTGATTGAGCATGGCAAATATTCACCAGTGTGTATAAGTGTTGTTTACATATAGAATAATAAATTTTGTGTTTGGTTGTGTAACACTTGTCTTTGGCACGTCTTAGCTTTTCATTGGTTTAAATGGTGATACCTCACATTAGCTTTTCATTGGTTGATGCGGTGATAGCTCGCATTAGCTTTTCATGGATTGATGTGGTGATAGCTCGCATTAGCTTTTCATGGGTTGATGTGGTGATAGCTCACATTAGCTTTTCATGTATTGATGTGGTGATATCTCGCATTAGCTTTTCATGGATTGATGTGGTGATACCTCGCATTAGCTTTTCATTGGTTTATGTGAAGCCACTGAAGTTAGTGAGGTGTCACTGCCATTCAGTGTAAACAGATAACAAAATAGAGAATGGGGCCTAACAATTAAATGGTTACACCACCACTGGAGAAAATTGGACATTTAATGAGCACAATTTTCTCCAGTTTAAAAATAAATAAACAAATAAGTGTATTTTTCAAATATGCGACAGTAGCCATTTAGTTATTTTTTTTTATTAATAAAATGTTATACTATGTGTTATGTTAGTGAACTTTACCATGATTATCAGCAACCTATCCCAAGTAACGATTCAACATCATCCCATTAGATCAAAGCCATAGAATCAACCATTTAATCTGAGGAAATTACCTCAGACCTGTTTACCCTCAAACTCTTAAAATCGTACGAAATCATCACAAAATCATTCAATACATTATCGTAATAGTAAAAAATAAACATACAGTATATATAATTTATACACCTCAAAATCGTACATGTATGCCAAAATCGTAAGAGTAAACAGGTCTGTTACCTGTCTCCATTTATTGCCTGTAAAACAGCCAAACTCTCTCATTGCACCATCAACCAACACTTGTTTTCCGATTTCATCCCACCAGCCAACATTACGCAGTCAGGTTGTAGATCTCATACAGACAGTGCGTGTACTTTACCATGAGGCCAGTATCTACCTGACGGAGAAAAGTTCTTCAAATTTGGTAAGTTCAAGGTGGACATCAACTCTGATTAAGAGAATTTGAATTTTTTTTTGCAACTGGTTATGATAAATGGACTAGAGATGATGGCTATCTCTTTATTACCTTATCAAGTTACGTTTCTCAAGATCACCTGCTTTGACTGCACGTAGGTATGTGCACAAATGTCTCATAAGGAGCTACTGTTTGTTTTGTGCCGAGCCCTGTCACTGCTCCAAAAGTAGTAGCAAAAAAAAATATTAGGATAAATTGTTTCAGTAGTCCCCAAGAAAAAGGGAATCTCTTTGGAAATTTTTTTTTCACTGTTATCTGACACTTGTACTTTTTGTCTTGTTTTCTGATGAAGGCTCTAAGCCCAAAATCTTTTGTCCTGTCTATGAATTCAAGTTTAGCGCACCTTGTCCTTATATCTCATTTACACAACTTGAATGCAGTCCATCATTTATTATCTTTTAATCAGTAGTCCCTGCTGGCGTATTGTGATCAACAGTTTGGGAACCACTGCAGTGATCAGCTCTTCACTTAGCATTTACTAATAGTCAATCAAGATTGTTTTCAACTTTTCATCCATTGCATCTCTTATATATATTTTGCTTCTGGTGTGTCCTGCTTCCTTTTCAAATCCGCACTCCCTCCCCCCTCCCAACTCCACTTGTTTTATATTAAATGTACTGAGTGGGGAAAAAAAGGCTGTCGTGCGTGACCTGTGAACTCTGGTAAAAAATATTCTTTAGGGGAAGCGATCATTATGTTAATCAATAAAGAGCCATGGGTATGGTCTAGGACTGTCTGTGTGACTACTGTTTAAAGGCCGGCAGGTAGGGTGTAGGACTGTCCGTGTGACTATAGTTTAAAGGCCGGCAGGTAGGGTGTAGAACTGTTTCTCAAAATACCCGGGCGTTATATAAAAGCTGCACCCAGTTAAACTCTGGTTTATTTTTAAAACAATTAATGTAAATAAACATGGGAAAATTATGGATGTGACTTCATTATTAAAACTGTCTTCAGCTTTCTCCAAGCCTAGAGGATCGACTGACGACGTCACTGATCACACTGGAACAGGAAATGAGGAGAATCATTGACATCATTGGATTGGTCAAACTTGAGCCCATGGATGAGATCAGTCTGTTGGACCATCAGAAACGAAAGCAGGGCGGACGTTTCAAACAGGTGTACAGCAAACTCAAGGGAAAACCCAAAGACAAGCCTCGGAGTACACTCCCACCAGGTCAGTAGCCAAACCCACCAGGTCAGTAGCCAAACCCACCAGGTCAGTAGCCAATCCCACCTGATTAGTAGCCAAACCCACCTGGTTAGATGCAAAGTCCACCTGATCAGTTGTCATCCACCAGCCAATTCCACCTAATTAGTTGCCAAATCCACCTTGGTAGGCGCCAGTCCCACCTGGTCAGCTGCCCAACCCACCTTGTCACTAAGTCCCACCTGGTCAGTATATTCCACCCGGTCAGTTTAGGTCATGTCTTGGTCCATTTTGTTCAGTTTTAATATATTGGATGTGTTAGTTGTTAGTAAATTATCGTCTTGTCTTAGTCCAGTTTGACATAGATGGAAGTTGCTGTCTATGGCTGTTATGCTAATCAAGTGTCCGCGGTTGGGTTGATGACCTCTGGGACTGAGAGAGACATCGTGGCTTGCTAACTTAACAAGGAAGATACTCACTGCAACCCAAAAAGCTGATAATTTTTAACAAAACAAGACAAAAAAAGGGGAGATCAACATTTGGCAAAAATTTCAACATGTCCTTAAAGATTTCACAAATCATAATTCTCTGCACCACATTCATCGAAAGTATCGGGTTCCCAAGCTCGCAGCATAAACTGTTCAACAAAGATGTTCTCGTGGTCACGTAGCAGCAGTCAATTAGTTCACACCTTATATTTATATCTGCACAGGTGAATGAAGCACATTTTTAATTAGTACGGAAGCAGTCCAATAAAAATGTTACAAATATCTGATCAATCCGATCATACTCTACATCAGGGGTTGGGGAGGGGGAAGCCAGGACTGAAATCCAATATTGGTAATGGGTAGAAAAGTGCCCAATGGATTTTTTCCCTCATCAAAGTTTTTTTATTTGTTTCATTGTTTAGAAAGTAGTTTTCATTTGTAACTATTTTTTTCTCCCATGTGCAGCATTTGAAATCAGGAGCTGGACCCTGGAAGAGGTGGGTCAGTGGCTGGAGAGTTTATCTTTGGGAGAGTACAGGGAGAGCTTCATGTCTCACGAGATTACAGGGGCAGAGCTACTGAACCTGGAGAGGAGAGATCTCAAGGTAAAGAAAGGGAGGTGGGGGTGGTGGTTTAAGAAGTTGTGTTTTTTTTGGTTGGTGGAGTATGGGGTTTGTTTTGAACAGGGAAACCAATTAATGGGTAAATGAATTAAAATCAGGAAGACAAACAAAAATCTATATAAAAATGTGGTGTAGTTGCATCTAATATCTTTAAAATAATAATATGGTTTGCAACTTAAGCAATTTCAAAGAAAAAACTAAATTATTGGTTTGCAATTTTTCTTTGTCAGGATCTTGGGGTTACCAAAGTGGGTCACCTGAAACGTATCCAACAAGGCATCAAAGAGTTACACCACCGTGAGGCTGCCTATGACAGACCCAGTTCTTGACACAGGTCACTGGCCTGAAGGGCAAACAGGACAGATGCTTTTAGGGCAAGTTATGTCATGAATGTCAATCACAAGTGACATGACATACACAAGCATGTGAATTCCTTTAACCTTGAGGGTTGCCAAAGATGTAAACACAGCCTGCAGCCAAATGTCATGAGCAGCACATTTCACTAGTGTCACACATTGTGTTCTGATCAACTGTTGGGGATAAGGATATGGCAAGGCTTAACAAACTTGGAAGTTGTTGAATGTTGGACAGAGTGACTCAATAGGGCAGTTAAACAAACTTGTTTTTATACCAACTGATCTGTCATTAATTTATCTTTATCTTCTATGTTTTAATATATATAACTGCTTTATAAATAAAAATGTATAAACTGATATATATCTCAATTTATATATTTTATGTATAAAGCAGTTTTATATGTGTATATATATATATATATTGATAATGTACATTCTGAAACAATCAGTCCAAAAATCTTATTATATATGTCTTTTCATAAATGTTTTTTTCTGTATGTAAATATGAAGAGAAATGAAGCAAATGTTATTAGCCAACTATGTGAGCACCGACAGGCTGCTGGTTTATTGAATTCTAAAGGCCTTATACAAAATATATTCCATATTACTTGTGAAAATAGCCAGATTTCTTGGAACCGCTTCTAAATCCAAGAAAACTTTGGACTTTTTAAATTTGTTTTTAAAATTATATTTATCAAGTTTGAATTGTTTAAAAAAAGGAGATAAGAATGTGAAACCAGACTTCAACAAGGTCAAGGTTAAGAATGGTGAGATGGAGGAAAGTGTAGAGCAATGCACCTTTTGTGGATGAGAGTCTCGAGTCTTTCATCAAAGTAAATTGCTAACATTTTTTTTATTTGATTTTTATTGTAATGACAACTAGGAGCACTGGTGTTAGAGCTAGTTTTGTTTCAAATTATCATCTCCCTGTGTCAGCTCCCTTTAGTGGCAGGTGAGATTTTCTACGTTTTATTTTTTTTTTTGGCTTGTACTTTGAAAAACCTTATTTTGGTCGATGTATTTAGGACTTTCAATATAATGCTATTTGAAAAGAAGTGTGTGGTATGTGTGTGTGTGTTGGTCTCTCACTGATCACCAAGAATGTTAAATACACACTTACTTATAACTATAACCCTCACCAAGGATGTTGCAGATTTTAGGGTCTTCCAATTTTTATATTTGTTTTGGATTTCAGCTTTTATAAAATTTTAAAGTAATAATGGGGGAAAAGTGTAAAACTATAAACTACAAACACCCACTTTTCCCCCCCACAGCATGTACAAAGTTGAAACATAAACTGGTCTCCTCATCACACACACTTCCCTTCAATGGGTTGCTTATAATAGTAATAGAAACTTCCATTCAATGGGTTGCCCCCCCCCCAGGGATTCCTGTCGACAAGTTTGTAGTGGCTTGCCGATTTGGAAGCGCTGACCACCGATCCTCTCGGCGTTAACCCGGGGCACATAACAACCATTGCGTGTTCCGCGTGGCAGACAGGGACATGCATGGTAGTTGCTGGAATAAACGGCTCCTACAGGGCTGCCACCTGTGATACTTCACAGGGGGAAGAAAAGGCAAACACAGGGTAGGGATCATGATTACAAGTTGCCGTTAAGGGATATGAGGCGAGAGGCTGTGGTGGAAGCCTCTGGCCGATGATTCTAAATATGCAGCCCTGAGAAAGCTGCTCCTAGGCAACCGTTTCGTCCCAGCTACTTCGCTAATTTGTTGCGAGGTGGAAACCCACTGTAGAATCCCTCTTAGAGGGCGTCCGATTCTTCCCCGGGACGGGTGGGGGGAGATATTAGGACGTTAATTTACCGTCCCGGCCCCTAGGAAAGTGGACTGCGGACACTTTAAACGCAGCGTCTTCGGTCGACCAGATGTCTCCGGGCGGGGAGGGTCCCCGATCTAGCGGTTGGGGGGACGTTTCACGCCCGGGGAAACCCGGCGCCTGGCAGGTGTGGGTGGGAGCCAGGGAGGGCATAAGGAGCGCGAGCTCGACGGCCCGCTGACGCCATTTCCTAATGAGATATTCAATGGGTTGCTAGTAGTTTCAATGATGGCCTTCTTTAGCTCTTTCTCATTTCGTGAAAACATTTCTATATCTTTAACTGAAGAAGGCCTTGAATTATTGGGTCTGGTGTATACAAATATTTGGATGGCCAAGACAGAAATATATATTTGGTGGTTTAGACAGAAATAGTTGTTGGCTAAGACACAAATATTTGGGATTTTTAAAATTAATTTTTAAAAAGAACGCTTCATTCAACTAGCAGAACTTTTTCTCCTGTTAACTATTAACAGAACTTCACATCTGACCACTAAATCTGTTATTACAAGATCCATAGCAATGTCTCTATATCTCTCTCCTACCATAATATTAAAAAATTAATATTTTGAAGAAATGTATGAGAAGCCAATGTAGTTTATTTTTATTTTATTGCCTCATAATTTTGTTGTCTGGCATGAAATTTTCTCTCAATCCCATAACATTGCAACGATCTTCTACACAATCAATATGATTATTCTGGTATATGTTATATGTGCACACATTTCCATGTCATTGAACTGTCACATACTCAGCAGAGCTTTCAATGGTGTTCTGTCATGACATTCATTTTGATTTGCTGCAGGACAGCTTAAAGAATTAATTTTTTTTTAATAAATATTTGATGTTATATTTTTACTTGTACTTCCATTATGATAATGACTTTATTAAAGATGAATTTTTTTTTTTTCGTTGTCCAGAACAGGTCGATTTTGAAGATTTTCATTGTCATGAAAGTAGATCAGGGGTAAAAGCTGACACGCTGCGTCATCTTGGTAATCTTTGAATTATTATTCGGAATGGTTATGGACACTTTCATTAAATCTCTTTCATTTTTTTTACTTTTACAAATATATTTTCCTTCTGCTTCATTAGAAATTATTTAGGTCAAACAATTCATTTTTTTTTAAAAAAGAAATTAGAGTACCATAGTAGCTGTTTTAGATATCCACTGCTTATATATTGCAGCAGTTTTTAAATCAAAATAACTGGCCAATAGTGACAGCAAGAACCACTGGGCTATTATATTAACAGCGTAAGGACAACTGGCCCTTACATTGACAGTTTTAGGACCCCTGATCTATGTTAAACTGCTTGTATATATTTTTTGTGCCACTGGACATTAGTCTGTCAAAGTTTTCTATGAGAAAAGGACCTCCTCCCTAACATTCCATGGTGGATATATTTGTCAAAGATGAAAAATTGTGAAACTATTTTTTTAATTTCTAATTTCTTTAAGCTTCTACTTCTATTAGCTATTTTCTATGTCTTTTTCTCTTCGTTTTTGTTATGTCATTAATATTTTTTTGTTTTGATCTCAAAACTGAAAACAGGTTTTGTTTGTCTTCCTAATTTTATTAAAATACTAGTAAACTAGTGGAATCGCTTATCAGATCATTGTGTCATAACAGCCCTCTTAACCATCTTTCTAAATATATATGCACTAACATATGCAAAATGTGTTTAAAATGGTGCACTTAAAACAATATTAATTATTTAAATATATTTTTTTTCTTCTTAAAACTGTTGTGAGCAAAAGAGTGTCAAATGATTTCATGCTAACAATATGTCAGTTGTTGAATCAAGATAATCCATTCAAATTCAATCAATGAATGACGTGAGATAATCAATCTACTTTACTTAGGATAATTATAGTTGGACTAGACTTGAGATAATCATTTACCGGGTATATTAGAATTGGGATAATATTCTTTGGCAAACAAAGAGTTTACTGTGTCACATTTGAAAGTGGTGACAATTTTTATACAGAGCTAACACATAACCAGGTCTGATCTAACTCTGCATGAACATTTGTCCCAGATCGTATCCGGAAATTTGATCGAAAGAAATTTCGTCAACGGAAAATTGATCGACGGAAATTTGGTAGAATCTTTTTTTAAGTTCACACGTTACAATTTTGCGTCAAATTTCTTTTTGAACGCATTATTTTGTTTTACTGTATAGTATAGTGCGTTCAAAAACAAATTTGACGAAAATTTTAGCGTGTGAACTGAAAAAAAAGATTCTACCAAATTTCCGTTTATCAATTTTCTGTCGACGAAATTTCCGGTAACCGTCCTAAATGGCTGAGAACCAATTTGAGTTCTGCGACATTGTGAACACAAAAATGTCAATGCAAACTTTGTGTGTGTCTGAGCAGAAATGAAAACTAGGTGAATCTATCAAAATCAAATATGCAGTTGCCTATGCATAAACATTGATGATCTTTGTGATCGGCTATTAAAATCAGATACATAGTTAAAATAATAGTAATAAAATCCAAGGATGTGCATAGTAATAGTATTAATGATATCAAGACTTAAAATATTTGCTTTTTTTAAAAAGTCAAAACTCCAAACTTTAAAAGATCTGCTTAAATGTTGAAGCTGTTTTTGCCCTGTAATTTTTTTTCTCAATCCGGTCTCTAAAATTTTGCAACTAATTATAATTTCAATGACTGGTGCGATGGAATAAGCTTTCATTTAGGCAAAAGAATGATATGGTGGTTCGCGAGTTTAATTATTTTAACTGGTTAAATAGTAATATTTTTGTTCAATTAAATTAATTGAGCTTAGTCCAGTTACCTATGTGTACATATTCTTACATCCCCCTCCCCACAAACTTACAATAAAGTTTGCTAGTGGCCAGGATTGTTAACCATGCAGCATTATACTAACAATAATTGCTAACTTGACCTCATAAGATTGCCACTACAGAATACTTTTGATGTTAGTATTATATTACCTATATTTTAAGTAAAGAAAAAAAAGAAAATTACTGCCAAAGATATTGTGAATAAGTGGCGATGGATTATTTTGATTTCGTACAAGAGAAAGACTGATGTTCTATTTGACTGTCTCAGGGGCAAAGTATTCTTATTTGCACTTTCATATAATGTATATTAAGTTATTGAAGTTTTGAAGGAATATATTTGCAGTAAGATATGTGAAAAACTTAAATTTCTATGTGTTAAGTGTAACCTAACAGCACATGCCTCCCACCCATGTCCAAGGAAATTTTTTTATCTTTATTATATTTATATAAATGATGCATATTGAATTATATGAAAAAACTATTCAAACAATTATTTTGTTACAAATTTATTTACAATGTAGGAAGAAATTGCACTGTGAGATTTAAGTAGATGGAAGTAAAGTTTGATTGTTAACAGTAGATGTCAGGAGAAGTGCATGTTAAATTGTGAGAATGGAACCATACAGGCAATCTATGTTCCGTTAAAGCAGGCAACAAATTGTACCCATAATTTGAGAAGATTGGAAGTGTCTAATTCAGGGTCATTTTTTTTGTAATAAGAGACAAAAATTATAGTATTTTATAGTCTTCCAATATAGCCAATTTCCTGGTTATTTGCAACTATAGAACATTTGCCAGTGCCTGTAGTTTTGAACACAATGTGTGGTTCACAATCCACACAACTCCAATAATACTTGAAAAATACCCAATAATAGTAGAAAATCAAGTCTGCCATAAAGCACTAGTTCTTCTGACAATGGTTAATTGCCAATTTCCACTTATTAAAAAAATCTAAAAATCAGCCTAAACATTCAACAATCTTATCAATAGCAATAGTACTTTCACAAAATAAAAGGGACTAACTTAAAAGATTTTTTCAATTTTTATTACATCCATTTTTTTTATATTTTTCATAAGACTTGCAGTACTTGAACATTTCATATAACCCTTAGATGTAGGCTTCAACTGTTAAAAAGACAGTGATAACACACTGCCCAATGCCGAGAGTGAGAGTGATGGAGTATTCGCATGCAGCCACACACAATACGCTCACATTCTCAATCAAATGCATGTACAATTAATGAAACATTACATGTGCAGCCAAATTGTGTTCCCTTTGAAACAATAATAGAATTTACATTTCCAAATAAGAACTATAACTGGCTAGATGATGGCCTCACAAAAACAGATGCTTAATTATTTATTTTTTAAAGAAAAAGATCGGTAGCTGTTAAAATATACATCTTTTTTTTAAAAAAACTGTTATAAAATAGACAAAAGCTAATGTCATCTATGGCTCACTAACAGCCTAAAATTATCTAAAGATTGAACAAAATCAAAGTGCATATTTCTTAATGTTACTAACTTTTTGATTATAACAAAATGACACCAGAAGAAACAATCTAGTGAAACTTGAAAAAAAATATATACTTTGCTCAGCACAACATTTATTAGAAGAAAATATAGACAAAACAACAACAATATAGACAAATGTGAGAAAACTCTATATTATACAAGTTATCAATCTAATATCCCCCAACTTAAAAATAAAAAAATAAAATGAAGATGAATGAAAGTGATGAAGATGATAATAAATTATTTAAAAACCTTTTGTTAAAAAAAAAATGGGATGGGGGGAAAAAACAATTTTACAAGCACACCTCCCAAAAACGCAGTAGGTTTAAACACTACTGCTAAATTTCAGCGACCTCTTAAATATTGTTTGAAACTCGTTTTGTCTTCCCAAACCTCATACAAAGAAATCGGCGATGGGCACGTTCAGACAGCACAAATCTTTGACTGGTGGATGAAACTATCAAGATTTAAAGTAGATCTGCGACATCCATAGGCATTTCCTCGATGGTAGTGTTGTAAAACTGCTCAATGTCTCGCAATGTGCGAATATCATCAGATGTAACAAAGTTGATGGCAACACCTTTTCGGCCAAAACGCCCACCACGACCAATTCTATAAGAAAAGGGCAATAAAGAAATAAGTTAAGAACAACCAATTTAAACTGACAAAGTCTGAAAAAAATCATAGATTCAATACAGCCCATTATTCTGCTACATTCCTTTTTTTTTTTTCAAATACTAGCGGATGTAAAACATTTACCCAAAGTGAAAAAGGAAGTCTACCAAAGCAATGCATTGAAAATTATTAGTTGATCAAAAAGGAAAGAACTAATCACAAATTTACCTGTGAATGTAATTTTCTCGGTTTGCCGGCAGATCATAGTTAATGACTAGGGAAACCTGCTGAACATCGATACCACGGGCCAACAAATCAGTGGTGATGAGTACACGGCTGGAGCCAGAACGAAACTCTCTCATGATTAAGTCTCTTTCATTTTGGTTCATGTCTCCATGCTGTAAAATTCAATAAAATTACTTTAGATTAGACATATGATCATAGTCTGCATAGTGCAAATAACAAAAATGTTTACCAACATAGAACAATGTGATGTTCAACATTGAGATGGTAAAAACAGTCTAACACCTCACCCAAATTGAACACATGAATTTAATATTATTTAATATTCTTCCAGTTGACGGCTGAAGCAGCTACATAAACCGAACAGTGTTTTTAGGAAGTATGCAGTATATCAGAGATTTGAAAGAAGTTCATAAAAGCAAAAATTGCATACCATAGCCGAGACAGTAAAATCTCTTGAGCTCATCTTTTCAGTCAACCAATCGACCTTCCTGCGGGTGTTGCAGAAGATAACAGCTTGAGTAATAGTCAGGGTCTCATACAAATCACAAAGTGTGTCCAATTTCCACTCCTGGCGAAAAAAGCACATATGCATATTAACTTCCATCAGATGACTGGGACAGCTATAGAAAATTGCTCAATGCTTTTAAAAAGAAAAGGAAGCTAATGACTAAATAAGGGAATAACATATGAGGAAATCACAACTAGGATTAGTCTCTGTTGATTCAGAATAATTTTAGTACACAAGACTTACCAGGAAATTTTCCCAAAATGGAAAATCCCAGTTACATACATGTACAGTCAGAATAATTTTCATATTTCAGCACATGACAAAATGTCACAAATCAACATTCAAAATCTGACAAAATGTCACAAATCAACATTCAAAATCTAGTTAACTGCCCTGAATTATGAAGCTCAGTAGCTCTATTACACAGGTTTTCAAGCGTTTACATGTCACAACCATATTAAATATATACTGGACAAAGAGCTTCTAAATAGGGTAAATTGTTGGAAAGTAAAACATAAAAAATTATCCAACATACTGTCATTGGTGACATATTTAATGTCATTATTAAAAAATTTATCTCAACTAAACACTAATTAAAAAACTTTTAAAAAATCCCTGCTTCCCATCTAGTCTGGGCAATCCTACTTGAGGTCACCTTTATGGAACGGAAATCATGTGTGCTCTAATAACATGATTATTGCAAGATGTTCATCAGTTAACTACCTTTATATTATGTAGTGCTTTTTCTATTTCTAAATTAACATAGTAAGACATATAAAAATATAGATGCATACATAAACATTCCCAATTTCTTTTTTATTCTAAATTAACCCATTGTTGCAAGTTGTTAAAACATTTCATAGTAAATATTAAATGATGGATTCGGAACAAGAAACCAACCTATTCTGTAAAATTAGACTAAAATGACTAATGGAAATTTATGGCAATGTTAGGTTTTATATTGAGATGGAAGATATTAAATCCACCACCTCACCCAAATAAAACACATGGTTTTATTATACTTCCATTGGACGGCTGGGACAGCTATAGAAAACTGCACAGTGCTTTTAGGAAGATATTTGAAATTTTGAAGGATGAAAGGAAACAATAAAAACTTTTTTTGGAAATTTCTTAATCTGAGATATCAACAATTCATAAGTACAGTTTTGAAGAAACAACCCTCTGGCTAATTATAAAAAATTAAAATACTTAAATTCAATTTAAACTAAAAACTATCATTGCACGTCCCTGCATACATTATGTGACACCAGTAACTTCACACGAAGCATATTAATAATGACTGCATACAATTTTTTTAAAAATCATTTATTGCCAAACTTGTTTGTTTAATTAGGCGTAAAGACTACACTTTTATTATACTACATTTACGACACGCAAGGACCTTAGCAAATCCAATGGAATATAGAAAATAATGCAAACAATGGGACGAGTTGCAAATAATTATTTTGAAATAAGGAAACTGACCTAAAAAATTATAAAATCCACAACAAACTTACTCCATTCTTTCCATGACATTACTAAAAATGTTAGGCTTTATATTGAGATAGAAGATATCAAATCCACCACCTCACCCAAATAAAACACATGGTTTTAGTATACTTCTATCAGACGACTGAAACAGCTATTAAGAGACTGCACAGTGCTTTTAAGAAGACTTGTTACTAAATGTAACTCTACTATCAAATTTAAACAATAAAATTTCTTCAGAGTAAACTGTCAATCACAACACAAATTAGTACAAAGGGATATTATTTACCTCTCTCTCTACTTGAACGTAGAACTGGCGGATACCCTCAAGGGTAAGCTCCTCTTTTTTGACAAGGATCCGTACAGGATCTCTCATAAAACGCTGGGTTACCTCCAACACATCACTTGGCATGGTGGCGGACAACAATATCACCTGAGGATATTAGATTATCCAGTTAGGGATAGGAAATAAACCATAATTCCAATATACATGTTCATCTGTGGCCAACTAACCTAGAAAATGATACTAAAAGCAATGAAAATCCTTCCATCACATTTCTAAAAATGTTAGGTTTTATATTGAGATAGCAGATATCGTATCTACCACCTCACCCAAATAAAACATGGTTTTACTTTACTTCCATTTGACGGCCGGGACAGCTATAGAAAACTGATCAGTGCTTTTAGGAAGATAATTTCTAAACAGTTTTTGTGGGAAAATACTATTAAAGTTCTCAAAACCCTATTTTCATCAAACATGTACCTGGATCTCAGTAGGCATAAACCTAAAGACATCATAGATTTGATCTTTGAAACCCCTGGACAACATTTCATCAGCCTCATCCAACACGAACATTTTAATGTCCTTAGTATTGAGAGCTCTGCGGTTGATCATATCGTACACCCTGCCAGGTGTGCCAACAACAACATGAGCGCCACTCTCCAATTTTCTCATGTCTTCACGCACCAATGTACCACCGATGCAGGCATGACACTGGGCACCCAGATAATCACCGAGTGCCAAGACAACTTTCTGAATCTGAAACCAAAAACAATGGAAGGATGTCAAAACCATAATCAGGTCTCATGTTATGGATTTTTAAAAATACAATGTTTATATTGTCAATCATCCATTGAAAATAATAGACTAACAAGACTAACTAAAAGACCTGTTCAAACTGAAAATATGGGAGTCATTGCAGCCTATTCGTGATAAAACATTTGTACAGTTCAGAAAAAGTACATATGACTAATTTTATATTGGCCTGCTTCAAAGGAAAAAAGTAAACATGCAAATCCCAGACAAAAATTAAATCCAATCATTCACTGAAGCCAGTAATGGAATTACTATGAAGATAAATTACAACTAACTATAGAGTAGTGATGGGACAATTAATCGGAATCGTATCGGTAGTCAGCTTTACGTAAAAATCATGTTTTATTTTTCAATTTTCCAAAAAGTCTATATTTAGTTACATTAACCTCTTATAAACACAATCCCCAAAAAAAATTTGCTAAAAATAATTGTTACAAGTACATAATTTGTCCTAATGTAACATGTATCTAGGCAACCATTTCAGGGAACTGGGCTTTCTGACACGTTACGGTCATTTTAAAACCCTTTACCATCACATTCCTTCAAGCCTAATGCCTGGCCTCTTTGGAAAGCTTAGACCACTGGCTATCACAGTGACCTACTTATCTCAAAATCATTCTACCTGACAAAGAAACACGAGCTGTGAAATACGTCACATTTGTTGTAAAATTGTGTTTACACGCCTTATACGTCATCGTGTAGTAAAGTATGTAATTTCATTGGTCATCTATAAATAAGCTTACCAAAAATAGCAAAAATTGGGTTTCCGTATTCCGTAATGCAATTCGGCTATGTTCGTTTCGCAACCATTCTGTGTTGATAATAATATGTAACTATCCCACGTTTGTCAGCCTTACATTTTATAAAGGCTGCCCTTTTCGTGCTCACAATATTTTTCCACTTCAATAACAAGCCAAAGGTAAATATGGATGTAGTATGCCATACTATTTCATTTTTTTAAATTGTTCATTTATTTTAGTAATACTAGTACTAGTAACAACAGTATCATCATGCACATGTCGTGCTTTCTCATTGTTGGTAGTGACAACCTATCCATACAAATTATTATAATAAATACAAGGGCTATTATTAATTATATATTTACTTGTTTTAATATATTTAGTAACTATAATTAGCCAGATATATTTTATTATAGCTTATTTACTTGCATATAAATTATAGTTGAATATAATCTAAAAATAATTTTGAAAAATATTTCTGTTTGTAGTCAGTTATTTGAAGGATGTGTGGGTGTTGTAAGGCCTGATTGACTTCTCTCAACATCAACAATAGAAAAAAACAAGGAATAAGCCATGTTATAAGTAATCCTTTCTTTACCTTGATGACTAAAATTAAAATGTTATAACTGTATGAATGATTTATTTGCAGTGAAATGGCACCAAGAAAACAAGCGCGATTCTGCGAGCCAAAAGTACAGCTTGCTTCGAACAGGTACTCTTCAAAACATGGTGGCAATGGAATCAAAGAGTGACATGGCACCAGGTGGGTGTTAAGTGTAAGACTGGAAGTATTGTAATGATTATATTATAATTAAATATAATTGTTTTTTATATTGTCATCTCTATAGGCCCTATGAACAGCTGCACAATAATTTATCCATTTGCATTTATAAAAAAGATTTAATACTGGTACCACATTATTATTGATGGAGCAAAATGTAATTATATACAATTGTATATACACTTTTAACAGGTGAAATGAATCTTCAGCAGTGGCTCTATGAGAATGCAGTGGTCAGCAAAAGTTACAAGGCGTAAGACCTTCGGAAGAAGATTCTGACATTTTCCTCATGCTGGCCGCTGCTCGGCCTGATGATAACCCTAAACACCATGACTGCCCTACTGGAAAGACATCATGGTACTGATGGCAGTCAGCTATTGCTCAGAAGAGGTTTTGACAACACATAAGAGGAAAAGAAGCAGTTTTATATCAAAACAGAATTATTTAATTTTTTGTTGTGGGGTGGGCTAGATGAAGTTATATTTTTTCCACTTCTTTTTGAATTTTCTCAGTTGTGTCAATTTTACAAGTGTCGGGTTACTGGAAGCAGTGTATCTCAAAAACGGCCTATCAGATTATACAGAAATTTGCACCCCATGTTTCTAACATGATTATCTACAATGTCACAGAGGGTTTTTATTCTATTAGAAGAGACAGAAAAAATATTTTGATTTTGGTTAAAATAATTTACTTAAACGACTATTTTTCGACATAATTTTTAAAAATTCACAAAAAAATTATTTTTAAAGTTATGCTAATTTTCTTCTGTGACATTGTGCAATGTCCTATTTAGAATAATTATGCTAAGTTTCATTGAATTCATATTGATGGTTATTGAGATACGTTGTTTCCTATAAGTATATAAAATTGCCAACAAATGGAGAGATGTTTATGCACTATAATTTGTGAGGGCTTCAATTTGACTATGATTAAATGCATATTCTTACTATCAACTGAATAAGTTTTTCTCATTAAAATGGAATTATTTATATTATTTTGAACTCAATACTACATCTTTGTATTATTAAAATGGAATTATTTATAGATGTGTTAATATAAGACCTTTCCAATACATTGTTATCTAGCATATTGTAAAGCTTCAATTGCAAGTTAATAAACTTTTCTAATCAATTCTCAACTTTTATATTAACTAAATATGTTAATACCTGGGCATAGTATTACATGTATGTAATAATGGCCAGGAATCGGAATCAGAATCATTTCGGGATAATTGGGTAGAATCGGAATCATTAAAAATGTTGGTATCGTCCCATAACTACTATAGAGCATAATATGCTTCTAAAAGATTATTAACCCTTCCGGTACCAGGCGCGTCTTTTTGCAGTGACCTACTTTTTCCCTGTGGCCCAAGCGCGTCTATTTACCACATAGAGGGGTATCCAATATAAACACAGAAAACGAGGCTATAACCTTTCACCTTAGTCTCGGGCAGAATGTTTATTCGTCAGGGGAATAGTCGAATTTTATTTTGCCTTTTAAATTATGAAAATAAACCAATTACTGATTTTTTTGTGCTGATCTGTATTTGTTTCCGTGGCGCTACCTAGCACTATTGTTGACGAATTACACCCACTTGATGAAACCTTTTATTCTGAAACTATTATTGAGCTTTAATTGGGATTATATTATTCTTATTTTTAACAACCTTATCCATTTCTCAACAGATAATTCTCTACATGTTATTATCAATTGTTTAAAACAAAATTTTTTAAAAATAATTTACAAACCTATCAAATTTTGGCTCATTTCAAAATAATGTCTGGGCCACCGGGAAAGTTAGCTAAAAGTAGGTTGGTACCGGAAGGGTTAAAAATGTGTGAATTGTAAGAGATTAACTGAAACCAAGTTTGGTGCACATGAAATGGAATTTTGGAAATGAAACAATTTTAATTTTTAACACTATGTAACAATGTATAAATTTTAGCCCCAGTTGAATTGAAAAGAGCCCCATGAAGAAATTAAATGTCTTTTTTTTAAATACCTGCTGAGCCAGCTCCCTAGTTGGAGCAAGCACAAGTGCTTGTGTGTTGCTGTTATTCAGATCAAGTTTCTCCAATATAGCTATGGAAAATGTAGCTGTTTTTCCTGTGCCAGACTGGGCCTGGGCAATCACATCTCGACCTAATTTTTTTAAAATACATTAATAATATCACTGAAAGCTTGGTACAAGAAGATTAAGAGAAATAAAAAAAAGAGCATGCTATAATATAACTTATTTACTACTTTTTTTATGGTACAAACTGATAGCCTAACTCATAAAACTGAATATTTCAAAGTTGTTATGAAAAGAAAATAAACAACTAAATTGACTTACCTCCAATGCATGGTAGAATTGCCCTCTGCTGAATAGCAGATGGCTTTTCAAAACCGTAAGCATAGATGCCTCTGAGCAAATCCTCCCTGAGGGACATGTCATCAAAAGCATCCACGACTCCATCGTAGTTGCTCTAATAGAAGGGAAAAATACAATATTTATGCAAAATTAAATTAAAACCAACAAGTTGAGAAGGCCAAAGTCTTTTAAGATTTTTTTTATCATCACTTCAACATCTGATAATGATTTAGAATATATTACCTCGATGACACCTTCAGCCTCAGGGATGTACTCTTCAGCGGGTCCCTTGGTTTGAGACCTGTCCCTAAAATAAACATGAACAATTGAAGCCTATTTGAACCTGAAGAACGAGAAATTCATTAGAAGAAAACTGAAAAGGCCCAAGTTCCTGCTCAAGTAGTAAAAAAAAGGAATTGATTTCCACATCCGATCATTTCAGAGTGGTTATTCAGTCGGCTGGGAATAATCACTTATATCGGTAGTAGTCCATTTATCAGCAGGGAACAGTGTTGAGCATTATTCCTACCCAACTGTGTATATTAATGGCGGTATCACAATCAAGTCTATGAATATAATCATAGATCTAAACAGCCCATATTCTGCAACATTCCCCCTTTTTTTTTTAAATACTAGCAGAAGTAAACCATTTACCTGCTGGGACTAACATTCTGAGTATTCCCAATAATAATTTTAAGAACTTGATAAGCTAAACAAACCTATAAAACTTACATGAGATTTTAAATCATCCAATGACTATGCTAAGCCATTGTATGGCCTAAAAAAAAAGTTCTTGATATAAGCTAAATGATCAACAAGAAGTATCACTAGTAATGTGTGAACAAATATCTATCAGAATGTTACATACACTCAATCATAGCCCAGACCAAAAGCATACACAAACTGTAGTATAATAATAGGAAATATAGCTGGTAAAAAGTACTTAACCAGGGCCTACTGAAGCCTATTACAACCAAGTCTACAAGCCTTGCAGTACATATTTTCAATGGTGGTGAATACGACAACACTTCAATTTAAAATCATGACATAAAAATAATAAAACTTGTGAAATTAAAAAAAAATATTTTAAAAAAGATTTATAGTAAATAAATTTTTTTTGCGAAAAAAGCCTACCAGAATGGCCCGCCATATTTTTTAGGGGATAGCATGATGTCATTCCTGAGTAGGTTAACTAACTTACGCACAAATAAACCTTTAAATGGCTCACTAAATCGTCCTTTCAAAATATGTTTGGTTAGTAACAATCTCACTCACAAACGTATACAAAATTACAGATTGTGAGAATCGCTAGCGAAACACGTGCTGATCCGCCATAGGTTACGGGCACCATTGAACGGCAAGGCAGACATGTTCATGTTGGGTGACAGTTTCCTTAAGCCACTTGTTAACTAACTAGACATTTAATTTGATAAATGCAGTCAAACAAATATCGAAATAACATAAGCTATTGAATACTAACATTTAGACACAAACTTTAAGCATGGCTTATTAATTCTTACCGATCTTGTTCAGTAGAGTTATATGACATGTTCTCCAATCAATGTATTCAGTGAAAAGACAGGATAGTTCCCGTAAACCGGATCAGGATGCGCATTGATATTATAACGTAACTTTACAGTTTATGTTACGACAATAATTTTTATAAACATTCTCTATATATTATTTTTTCAAAATATTTTTTTTATAGATTTTCAATCAAGTTCTACAATTGTATTACCTAACATCAAATACAATTAATTCATTTCAAATACTATTTTCTCAGCGGAAGGTCTAGCAGTAAATCAGATGGTGTTCGCCCACGATTTGACGTCATCAGAAGAGCTAACAAAAATAGGGCTATTTCATATTATAACATATTTGAACTTGCCTCAGTTTGAAACATAATACTATACATTTTTATTTAATTTGAAAATATGGTATTTCATATGGCCTAATATGTTTAAATATGTTTATGTAAATTATTTAATTCACATGCAATATTTGATGCGCACTTAAATAGTTACCTATTACTTAGTAATAATAAATAAATTATTATATTAAAATTAATTATTAATTAATTTAATTTAAGTCGCATTGTACAATATAATCTTATATGACACATAAAACTGTAATAAAAAAGGATGGATCCTATTAAAACTATTTAACAGGTGAGATGAAGGCTGTTAATGTAAGTTAACACATTCTTTATTTCTTGCACTGTTATTTATTTAATTAATTTCTGATCTTTGTTATTGTATTGCTTGCGAAAGTTATCACTATTCGTTTGTTTTTATTCGATTTATATTAGTAATCTACAAGTAGACCTATATCTACAGATCTATCGAGACGAGTGCCGTTGTACTGACCAAACTACCCCTTACCCAAACCTCCTTTTAGAACAGGAGACTTGAAATATATGCGCTATTTGATGCGATGGTATATTTACCATCTGTTAATACGAAAACAAACCCAATACACTTTAATGTTTATCCAAAAAAAATATTTTAAAATGTCTACCCAAGTTGACAAAGTTGCTTTGACTAAATGTCGCCCCGTGCGAACTCTCAAAAGTGCGCCCCCTAAACCATCACGTGCATACATCATCTATATAGTGATAAATATAGTTCAACAAAACTGCCGCCTTGGGGTGGTTACTCCATTCGATCCCCCTAGTTTCGCCACTTCAAGAAAGTTTGATAAGCATTAGCAATAACTCTGAGAAAGGATCTTGTGACTTCATGTGTACCTCGATTGGTCAAAGGGCTCATTAGATCCATTGTTGGAATGGCCAGGCAGTCCGATTGAGCTACTGACTTTTGGGGTTTCGCTCAAGGCGTTCTTGAATCCTCGGTGGGTAAGTTGCAGATTTCCTGTATTTTCTGCCTTTCCGAAAGAGCGCTCGCAGAACAACGTTTGCGATGTCTTGTTTCCCCTTGTCAGCTGTGTACATTTGAATAAGTGATCCACGGAGAAAGAAATGATGTTCGAAGAAAGTTTTCATGTAATTTAATATTCTGTTGATTTCATACGTTCACATTTTATAAACTTTTTTTTTTTTTTTTAGAATTTGCATTGCACCACCACAAGAAATGGAAACGGTGGTTGCACATGACATTTTGCCAGCCACTCCACCCTGCAACTAAATGTAACCATTGACGTGCTTTCTATAAATAGAATTACACCAATGAAACTACGCAATTTAGAATTCATCATCATCATCATCAGGTCCCGTAGTCCTTCGACCGTTGGGGCGCCACAGATGACATGTACACTATTCTTCTCCATTCCTCTCGGTCTTCTGCCCTACGCATAGCATCGCCTAGTTGTAATCCCGTCCATTCTTTGATATTATCTTCCCATCTTTTTCTTTGTCTTCCTCTTCTTCTCCCTCCTCTATTAGTGCCCTGCAAGATCTCTTTGGCGAGCCCTTGTTTTCTGGTCAAGTGGCCATACCACTCAAGTTTGCGCTTTTTAACAGACGTCAGGAGGTCATCGTATTGCCCAATTGCTTGACGTATCTTTTCTTTTATTTGCTCATTGGTGATGTGGTCTCTATAGAATTACGTTATGAAATAAATTATGTGTACATTTTTGTTCAAAAATAGTGAAGTAAAGTTTCATCTGTGTTTGTTCCTCTACAGTGTACAATGTTTTTGATCGTTTGGTTTTGTTTAAATTTAAAGTAAATTTTTGTAAATGGCTCTTTTCTTATTAAGTATAAGTCAAAAGCAGTAATTGCTTAGCAATTGATTAAAAACTATCCTACAAAGTAGCTATAAATAGATGTCATTCCGGGCAAAATTATTAAGGGAAAAGTCTTCATATGATTAATCTTGATCACCGTCTACAGTGCACACATTATCGATCCCAAACCGTATCCGGAAATTTGATCGAAAGAAATTTGGTCGACGGAAAATTGATCGACGGAAATTTGATCTAACGGAAATTTGGTCGAATCTTTTTTTTAATTTATACGTTAAGATTTTGCGTCAAATTTCTTTCTGAACGCATTATTTTGTTTTACTATATTATATACTATAAAGTATAGTGCGTTCAAAAAGAAATTTGACGATAATTTTAACGGGTGAACTGAAAAAAAGATTCGACCAAATTTCCGTTCGATCATATTACCGTCGATCAATTTTCCGTCGACGAAATTTTTTTCGATCAAATTTCCGGTAACCATCCCAAACACCAAGCGAGAATAATGTGACCTAAATTTCTAAAATTAGATACTCATCATGATAGGCATATTTATGGGGCTGGCTTTTCGTAAGGGAAAACTGTCACGTAGTTGCTATAGACGCGAACACATGTCAATTCGGCAGATATCAGGATTTGGGCAAAGCCTAACACATGAGATCTCCACAATGTTCGTCGATAATGCGTTCCGGAGGGTAGGACGACTATGAAAAAAGGACGAATATCAATAATGGATAATCCAAACGAATTTTTTTTACATAGGATTTAACTAAAAATGGTTTAAGTCGTTCTCTTGTCGTGATGCCTTAAATATACTGTAGGCCTACATAAATATTATGTAAATAAAGTGTTAACCAGAAATGTACCTTCACTTTATAAACACCTTCTCTCCTCCCCGCATCCCAAACCACTAAAACAAACAAGCATGGACATAAGTGGTCAATGCCAGGTCCGTCTTAACAACATAGGAGGCCCTGGGCACAGCAATGCACTGGGGCCCCCTAGTAACACAACATATCTGGGCCGTGAGAAGAGGTAATCGCCCTCATGCTTAAACGGGATTTGTGGGGGGGGGGGGGGGGGGTGGACAAATAGTTCCTGTTCCCCACCAACTCATCAAGAGTAATAAAAAATGTAATAAAAATATGCATTCAATAAAGTTAAACTTCGGTGAATTCAATTTATTGATTAAAAAAACAACAAAATCATTCAAAATCAATAATAATTTTAAAACATTATCAGAAATACACTATAAATAATAAATAATCTCAGAGGATGATAAATTATCATTATTATTGACTGATAGATAGAATACATTATTTATTATAAATCAACATAATCGTTTGCGTAATTTATTTTGCAGAGACTTGTTTTTTTAATTGGTTTAAAGTCAATGGTCCATGCACATAAGTGAAAGCCAGTTCAAACGTTTTTGTCCCATTGTACCGCGAAGCTGATTCTTACCTTATTTTTTTTTCGATTAATATCTTTGAAAAGTAAAACTTGTTGACGAGAGTTGTTCCCCTTTAAAAGTTTAACAAATTATCAAACTTTGATTCGCATTTATAATATTAATTTTAGAATGGGCTGATATATATGGTTGATTAAATTTGGTCAATTGGGAATTTTAAATCCAATTAATAATCAAACTCTTTCAATATTCATTAAAAATGTGTAAAGAATGTTGCCTCTATAAGAGTGAGTCTCCTAAAAACATTGGGCCCCCTACAAGCGCGGGGCCCTGGGCAGTGCCCACGGGGCCCATTATGCAGGGCCGAATTAAGCCATTTTAGTGCTAAAGGCACAAACCCACATGGGTGCCCCCTTCTGCCCAGGGCCCCTGATCTTTCACTGACCGTGACCGCTGGTATGTTCAATATTATGCAAAGAAAACAGTTGTTAACAAATATATTTGTATTTTGTACTACTATCACTTATATAAAACCTACAATAAAGTATTTCTGTATTAAAATTAATAGTTAATAAATTGTACCAAACTTGAATGTGAATTTTTATTATAATGTATATCTTCATTTTCGTAGCACTTGCTCAATTTTCAGTTGTTTCTGGACTTAAATTTGTTCAAAAAACATATTTATTGAGGAATTGTGGTGCCCCCAAACGTTTGGTGCCCAAGGCACGTGCCTTATTTGCCTAATGGTTAATCCGGCCCTGGGCCCATGCCTCAAGACGGCACTGGTCAATGCGTGTTCCCCGCATACCCAAAGTCCAATGTTAGACATAAGTGGTCAATGCGTGTTCCCCACATACCCAAGGTCCATAATTCTACAAGAAGCATTGATAAAAAAGAAATAAAACAAGGACTGTTGACAGAGATTAGGCTATTGTTTGGTAGGAAAGTCACCTTCCATTATGACACCTGGTTATGTCATTTCTGTTCATGTGTCCTGATGGTTCACTAGCACTTGAAGACGATGCACCAGCACTCGGTTTTTTTTTGTTTTTTTTTTTTTGGGGGGGGGGGGTTGTCAACTCTTATGTTCTACTGGATTGAGTAATTCGTCAAGTTCTTAAACACTTTGTAATACGTCGAACTATCCTTAATATCACTAACTGAACTCAAGTCCTTTTCATAACTCTTATAACTTTAATAACTAATTATAATACAGGCAGCAACTTCAATAAACACATGCATATAGCGCAGCTCGCTATCGGGCATTAATAAAACACATCTTACTTCCACAAAGTTCCACTCACGACTGCCGCACGACTAAAACGTACGTCCCAAAACAGTCTAGACAATATGTCACAATTATCATAAAAATACGTCACTAAGTCATGCGCGGGAAGAGCGTTAACTAGCTAATTAAAACTCTCTAACACACCGCGCGTAATAAACATAACTATTAATGAACTGGACAGTTGCTTTTTTAAATTTAATTTTATAATTTAAAAAAAAAAACATTACTAAGACTTATCCAATGTTGTTTGTTGTGTTCTGTTCTTTAAAATTTTTCGAAAGTGTCGTAAAATATCATCACTTTAAACCAGCGGTTCTCAGCTTGTGGGTCGCGATCCCTTTGGGGGTCGAACGACAATTTCCCAGGGGTCGCCTAAGAACATAGGAAAACACATATACTCTACAGTTTTGAAGTAGCAACGAAAATAATTATGCGGCTGGGGGTCGTCACAACATGAGGAACTGTAAAGGGTCGCGGTATTAAAAAGGTTGAGAACCACTGCTTTAAATGAGTCGATACGTTGATTCATTACAGCGATGTTTGGATGCCATTTCTCCTCGAAATTCTGCCTTTGGACCAAGAGGACGCAGCCATTCCTTACCTTCAACAGGGTAAGCAGGGTCAAACTTCCGCCAAGGCCGGTCCCAAGCCCGGGTGCAAAAGGATGAGGGTTGGCGTAAGGCCAGCTACCTCACCCGTAAAAACAAATTGCTACAGAAACGTCAACAAGAAAAAAAAAACACATTTCAGCCCAGAGAAGACAGGGCTCTTCTTCTCCAAGAAGAGCTATGAAGCCTTGTGGCCAAACCCAGACTATACTGGAAGCCTCAAAGCCGAAGACCCCCTCCTATAGCTAAGGACACAAACATAGGCACGTGGAACGTCAGAACCATGTATGAAACAGGGAAACAAGCACAGGTGGCGGCAGAAATGAGAACTTACAAAATCACACTGCTTGGCATCTTTGAAACAAGATGGATACAAGCTGGACAGATACATTTGGCCTCTGGAGAAATGCTAATGTACTCGTGGCACGAGGAGGACAATGGAGTCGCTTTTGTTTTGTCAAGGATGGCACAAGAGGCATTGTTTGGATGGGAAGCCCATGGATCAAAAAATAATAACGGCAACCTACCGAACCAATAAAAAGAAAATAAAGATGAGTATAATACAGTGTTACGCACCCACCAACGACAGCAAAGAAGACGAGAAAGAAACATTCTACAATAGACTACAAACAATTATAGAAAAATTCCCAGGTACAGACCTGAACATTTTAATGGGAGGAGACCTAAACGCCAAGATCGGAAGAGACAACAGTGGATATGAGGAAATCATGGGAAGCCATGGTGTAGGAGCAGGGCCGGATTTACAAATTTAGGGGTCCTAGGCCAAAAAAAATGTGGGGCCCCTTTTTGAAAAGTAAAAAATAATGCTAAGTTTTTTAAATCCAAATATATATATTTTTTATATACTACTCCCAATTTTGGGGCCACTTATTTCGCGGGACCCCTAGGCCACGGCCTTGTCGGCCTGTCTGTAAATCCGGCCCTGTGTATGAGAGAGGAATGAGAACGTAGAAAGACTAGCAGAATTCTGCACAACAAATGAGCTTGTTGTTGGAGGCAGCGAATTCCAACATAAAAACATCCGCAAGATAACATGGGTATCTCCGGACAACAAAACACAAAACCAAATAGATCACATATTAAGTGTTAGCAAATAATCTAGAAGGTACTACCAAGAAGAGGAGCCGATGACGTATCCCATCATCATTTTGTTTGGACAAGACTCAAGTTAAAACTGAAGAAAAACTTGGAACGGCCAGCTGCTAAACGAACAAAATTCAACGTATAGCACTTCTAGCAAATGAGCAGAAACGATAGGAATTTAGTGCCACCTTAAGAAATAAGCTCCAAGCCCCGGAAGACCAAACAGGAGATGACCAGGTAGAACATAAATGGCAAAATATAAAGTTGTCTGTAACATCCATTGGCCAAGAGGTTTTAGGATCAGGGAAGCAGAAACACAAACACTGGCTCTCACTTAACACACTGCAGATAATGAAAGAGAGGAAAGAAATGAAAAGTGTAGTTAACAGCAGTTGCACTAGGGCTGAGAAAACGAAGGCGCAAGAGAAATATAAAGAAGAAATTCGAAGTGAGGAAAAAAAGGATCCAAAAACGATAAAAATTCTTATATCGATGGTCTAGCTACAACAACAGAAGAAGCAGACACGAAGGGCAACCTGGAAGAGCTCTACAATATAACAAGAAAGCTGTCAGGAAGATACTAAAGGCCGGAGAGACATGTTAACGATAATGAAGGTAGATCAATAACGGTAAGGAAAGAACAACAAAACAGACGGGTAGAAAACTTTAAGGAATTACTAAACAACCAGCAGATGAAGACTGACAAATAGAAGAAAGCACCAAATGAGGAAGAAATAGCTCTGGCCATCAAGCAGCTCAAATTAGGGAAAGCCCCGGGAGCGGATAACATCCCAACAGAGATGATGAGAGCTGATATGGATACAATAGTCAACATGTCGCACCCTCTGTTTGAAAAGATATGGGAAGAAGAGAGAGCTCCAAAAGATTGGAAATAATGACACCTCATTAATATATCAAAGAAAGGGGATCTCAGAAATTGTGCAAACTATAAAGTAATTACACCGCTGTCTGTAACAGGTAAGGTCTTTAACATAATTATTTTGAATAGAATGAAGACCAGGTCGACATGCAGCTACGAGATCAATAGGCTGGCTTCCGCCGAAACAGATCATGTACAGATCAAATTGCAACACTATGAATCATTGTAGAACAATCCATCGAATGGAACTCTACCCCATGAGCAGTGTATTGCCAAATTCGTAACAAAGGGTTCGCAGTTAGTATGTCCCCTTATGCCATATCGGTCACCGCCACAATCAGTCAGATTACGATTAGGGGATCTGGCGTCTGGGCCCACGAAGCTCCTTCAGCGGAGTTTCGGGTCCATCCGCCAAGGCATTTTTAAGTGTTTTTTAGTCAAATAGAGCAAGTTTTTCTATTTCTTTTTTGTTTCGCAAGAAGTCTTTAGAATAGTCATTTTAGTACATAAACAAATAAGCAAATAAATAAGCAACAAATAAGCAAAATTAAATTAAAATTTTTATTATTGACGCCGCAGTGCTAAACTGTAAAGTAACATTTATGCAATTTATATAAAAATTTGAAGAAAATGACATTTTTTTCAATTAAAAAAATTTTGATTTTTTTTAAATTAGTACTTGATTTTAGACATATTTATTATTTTGAACTAACGGTTCGCACGAACCTGACCGAACCGGCTCCAAACCACCATTGCTCTATCCTATTTTATAGACCACTAAAAGGCCCTTAATAGCCTCGACCGACAAACCTTATGGAAACTTCTTCGGCACTATGGAGTACCTGGAAAACTATATATAGTCAGGATCATTCAGAGATCTTTGGTAGAAATGACATGCAGATGACATTGCACTTCTGTCACACAACCAAAAACCAATGCCGGAAAAGACAAAGACGTAGCCCGGACTCAATATAAATAAAAGCAAGACAAAGATCATGAAGATAAACTCAGCCAACCAAGAGCATATCTCACTGGCAGGAAATGCACTGGAAGAAGTTGAGTCCTTCACATAATTAGGCAGCACCACCGACATACATGGCGTATCCAAGGTGGATGTAAGGGCTAGATTTGGAAAAGATAGATGAGCTATTAAGGAAAATATGGGAGTCGAATGAGTTGATACTGCAAACTAAAGTCAGAATCTTCAACACAAATGTCAAAACAGTCCTACTATATGGGGCAGAAACTTGGAAAACAACAGCGAGCATTACGCAGAAAGTACAGACCTTCATAAACCCCATGCATTAGAAAGATCCTGAACATCAAATGGCCAAATACCATCACCAACAAAGGTCTACTAGAAAGGAAATACCAGGTGCCCATTGACGAAGACATCACGTGGTATTTTTGGATAACTGTAGAGGCGCTTTTCGTAGAAGCGGCAAGGCAAAAGGCTTAAACCGCCCTGACCCTGTTGGGGACAAGGCAAATGACAAGCCCTGTAATTGGTTCAGCAATCGCTCTGTACCCCGCCCAAAAGGCTAAATAACTTATGGCAGCCCCTCTGTATGCCGTCCAACAGGCTAAATAACTTATGGCAACCCCTCTGAATGCCGTCCAACAGGCTAAATTAACGTATGGCAGCCCCTCTGTATGCCGTCCAACAGACCAAATAACTTATGGCATCCCCTCTGTATGCCGTCCAACAGGCCAAATAACTTATGGCAGCCCCTCTGTATGCCGTCCAACAGGCCAAATAACTTATGGCAGCCCCTCTGTGCCCCGTCCAACAGGCCAAATAACTTATGGCAGCCCCTCTGTGCCCCGTCCAACAATTTAACAAGCCCACTGAACCCGCGCCACGACGCGACGACCGCAGAAAATCGTCGACATTACTCACGCTTTTGTCAGTTTAAAAAAAAATATTTATATTTAGACACGTGTACATGTCAGACACGTGTGCATGTCAGCCACGTGTGCATGTCAGCCACAGATAAACGTAAACTAAAATCAAACTTAGAACTAAATCATTGCACTCCACACATAAGACTCCGAATTTCAATTTATATCAGAGCAGTATTTAAATGCGACGCCTCCCCGGCATAAGCGGATCCGAAGAGGCACGAGGCGCCGAGTTGCGCATCAATTATTTTATATTTCTGCCCGCACCACTCCAAACCTTGCGTGAAAGGAGATGCGTTACTGGCAAAGGTTGGCACACCTTGGCTGGTCCACCATCTGCAGGGATTTTTACTAGATATACTCTAAAGTAGGAATGATTGGTTCAGATAAGAAGAAATAATAGTGGTGCATTAAAAATTGTGTAACCATGAATCCGATTTAACATGATGAGCTCTAAACCAAGTGAGACATTTTTTTTAAAATTAATAGCAACCACGTGTTTCATCTCAAATGTCAAGGTTTTTTAAAATCTATTGTGTTTCGATGTAAATTTATACGTTTATTTCGTAATGACGATAGTGCTTATTGAAAGTTCGGACTGCTTTGGTTCGGTCATGTGTCATGTTCTATTCAAAAGCGTCAAGCAAAACGTAGCTTTCAGAGCCACTCAAGTTGTCACAGTCAGTCATGCCAACCTAGTCGGACTCCGCCGTTAGTCATACAAACTTAGTCTGACTCTGCAGTTAGTCATACGGTCCTATTCTGATCGCGCAGTTAGTCATACCACCCTAGTCTGACTCCGCAGTTAGTCATACAAACCTAGTCTGACTACGCCGTTAGTCATACCAACCTAGTCTGACTCCGCAGTTAGTCACACCATCCTATTCTGACTCTGCAGTTAGTCATAACGCCATAGTCTGACTCCGCAGTTAGTCATACCATCATAATCTGACTCCGCAGTTAGTCATACAAACCTAGTCTGACTCCACAGTTAGTCATACAAACCTATTCTGACTCCACAGTTAGTCATACAAACCTAGAATGACTCCGCAGCTAGACATACAAACCTGATCTTACTCCGCAGCTAGTCATACAAACCTGATCTGACTGCAAAGTTAGTCATACAAACCTGATCTGACTCCGCAGTTAGTCATACAAACCTGATCTGACTCCAAAGTTAGTCATACAAACCTGATCTGACCTCGCAGTTATGTTTTTTTACACAATTGGTCCCATTGATATTACCTGTGATTGCTTTCCACCATATCCCGCTAAGTTTTCTGTATCACCCGTGTCATTGTTGTCCAATAATCTCTTAGAAATACTTTGCTTCTGGCGTGGCTGCTTCATTTTCACAACCAGCTCTCCCCTACTCAGCGGGTTTTATATTAATAGTACTGAGTGGGGGAAAAAAGCTGTCAAGCAGCGAGCGTCATGCGTGACGTCATGGGTGACGGTTGAACTCGGGTAGTAAGGGGGAATTTTTGTCTTTTATAATCAATCAATAAAGAGCCACGGGTGTAGGACTGTCTGTAGGACTATTGTCTAAAGGCCGGCAGGTAGGGTGTAGGAATGTCTGTAGGCCTATTGCTTAAAGGCCGGCAGGTAGGGTGTAGGACTGTCTGTAGGCCTATTGCTTAAAGGCCGGCAGGTAGGGTGTAGGACTGTCTGTAGGCCTATTGTTTAAAGGCCGGCAGGTAGGGTGCAGGACTGTCTGTAGGCCTATTGTTTAAAGGCTGGCAGGTAGGGTGTAGGACTGTCTGTAGGCCTATTGTTTAAAGGCCGGCAGGTAGGGTGCAGGACTGTCTGTAGGACTATTGCTTAAAGGCCGGCAGGTAGGGTGTAGGACTGTCTGTAGGCCTATTGCTTAAAGGCCGGCAGGTAGGGTGTAGGACTGTCTGTAGGCCTATTGTTTAAAGGCCGGCAGGTAGGGTGCAGGACTGTCTGTAGGCCTATTGTTGAAAGGCTGGCAGGTAGGGTGTAGGACTGTCTGTAGGCCTATTGTTTAAAGGCCGGCAGGTAGGGTGCAGGACTGTCTGTAGGCCTATTGTTTAAAGGCCGGCAGGTAGGGTGAAGGACTGTCTGTAGGACTATTGTTTAAAGGCCGGCAGGTAGGGTGCAGGACTGTCTGTAAGACTATTGTTTAAAGGCCGGCAGGTAGGGTGCAGGACTGTCTGTAGGACTATTGTTTAAAGGTCGGCAGGTAGGGTGCAGGACTGTCTGTAGGCCTATTGTTTAAAGGCCGGCAGGTAGGGTGCAGGACTGTCTGTAGGAACATTGTTTAAAGGTCGGCAGGTAGGGTGCAGGACTGTCTGTAGGAACATTGTTTAAAGGCCAGCAGGTAGGGTGCAGGACTGTCTGTAGGAACATTGTTTAAAGGTCGGCAGGTAGTGTGCAGGACTGTCTGTAGGCCTATTGTTTAAAGGTCGGCAGGTAGGGTGCAGGACTGTCTGTAGGACTATTGTTTAAAGGTCGGCAGGTAGGGTGCAGGACTGTCTGTAGGAACATTGTTTAAAGGCCGGCAGGTAGGGTGCAGGACTGTCTGTAGGAACATTGTTTAAAGGCCGGCAGGTAGGGTGCAGGACTGTCTGTAGGCCTATTGTTTAAAGGCCGGCAGGTAGGGTGCAGGACTGTCTGTAGGCCTATTGTTTAAAGGCCGGCAGGTAGGGTGTAGGACTGTCTGTAGGCCTATTGTTTAAAGGTCGGCAGGTAGGGTGCAGGACTGTCTGTAGGAACATTGTTTAAAGGTCGGCAGGTAGGGTGCAGGACTGTCTGTAGGCCTATTGTTTAAAGGCCGGCAGGTAGGGTGCAGGACTGTCTGTAGGAACATTGTTTAAAGGTCGGCAGGTAGGGTGCAGGACTGTCTGTAGGAACATTGTTTAAAGGTCGGCAGGTAGGGTGCAAGACTGTCTGTAGGCCTATTGTTTAAAGGTCGGCAGGTAGGGTGCAGGACTGTCTGTAGGAACATTGTTTAAAGGTCGGCAGGTAGGGTGCAGGACTGTCTGTAGGAACATTGTTTAAAGGTCGGCAGGTAGGGTGCAGGACTGTCTGTAGGAACATTGTTTAAAGGTCGGCAGGTAGGGTGCAGGACTGTCTGTAGGAACATTGTTTAAAGGTCGAGATATACTATAGAAAATGATAAGTTAACTCTTTTTTGTTTGTATCACTTGGACCCACCGGGTATTTTCTCAAAATACCCGTACGCTGTGCACCTGGTTCAGCCCTAGTTGCTATTATTTCCTGTGATTTTCGTGCAGTGTTTGTTGTTATTTACACTGTAAGTGTCCAACCTACCTTCTAAGAATTGTCTGGTGATAGTTTAGTTGTTTGGCTGTTAATTTGTGTTCAGTTAACCACATTTTATGTTTCCCCCCCCCCCCCACCATTTCAGAGGTGGCCATCAGGGTCTTGTTAGGCTTGTTTCTGCTCCAAGGTTTGATGTCCCTCCTGAGGTTCGAGTACGCCCCGTTCGACGCGGTGTCCAAGATTCAACGCCACGCCCATCACGCATGTGACGCTGGATGTATCAGGGGGTATCGTGGGTGCTAGCTGTGGGTTCTATTCCTGAACCGGGTACCATCTCTGCTACAACAACAAACCGGGTACCATCTCTGCTACAACAACAAACAGGGTACAATCTCTTCTATAACAACAAGCCGGGTATCATCTCAGCTACAACAAACCGGGTACCATCTCTGCTACAACAACAAACCGGGTACCATCACTGCTACAACAACAAACCGGGTACCATCTCTGCTACAACAACAAACCGGGTACCATCTCTGCTACAACAACAAACAGGCTATCATTTCTGCTACAGCAACAAGCCGGGTATCATCTCTGCTACAGCAACAAACAGGGTACAATCTCTTCTACAACAACGAACCGGGTATCATCTCTGCTACAGCAACAAACAGGGTACAATCTCTTCTACAACAACAAGCCGGGTATCATCTCTGCTACAGCAAGAAACAAACAAACAAAAACGATTTCCGGAAAATTTTTGAAATTCTCACGTCATTTCCGGGGCTATTTTTACCCGAAGCAGCACGTTACATACGCGTGACGTCATCTGTCATAGAAGGTGTCGCTTAACCAAAGCGCAAACCGGTGCCGTAAAACTTTTCTGAAGCCTATCCATCATTTGGAAAGGGTCACGTTATCCAAGGATATTAAAGCTGGTCACGTTGTTCAATGATATTTTAACAAGGAAGTATAACAAAGAGGCGCGACAGAGTTTTCTAAGACAGGTATTCTTGATAGTCTAGACGGGTTTATTTTGATAGTCTAGACGGGTTTATTTTGATAGTCTAGACGGGTATTCTTGATAGTCTAGACGGGTTTATTTTGATAGTCTAGACGGGTTTATTATGATAGTCTGGACCAGTATTTTTGATAGTCTGGACGGGTATTTTTGATAGTCTAGACGGGTATTCTTGATAGTCTAGACGGGTATTCTTGATAGTCTGGACGGGTATTTTCGATAGCCTAGATCTCAGGTTAGACTAATTTTTTATTTTTAAAAAAATCATCGCTCATATTGAACTTGAAAACAGAAAAGAAACAAATAAACCAAACAGCATATAATTGTAGATATTGATTGGGCTTGCGTGGCTAGTGAGAATGTGAAAGCTGGCAACAAGTTTTGTATAAGTAGAAATTTAACATTCTAAAGATACTAAACACTATATCATCCAATCGATTTCGTCGGGGCGCCACGTGACTCCAAGAGCAGCCCTGTTGATTGGCCGGTTATTTCCTGAGTAGTGGAGTCACGTGTGGCCGGATGTTAAACTGACGCCGGAACGCATGCCAGCTGACCCGGGCCTGATGTCACTCAGTGATGTCACAAGCCGATACTGATGGTCATCTAACCGATTCCTGGCCAAGGGGGGAGGAGTCAGTCAACAGAACAGCCAACCGGAGAGGCTGGAGCTTTGTTCGCATCATCAAACTAATAGGTAAATATCATAGTCATTGTGTGTGGCGTGGGGGATTGGTATAGGTAAATATCATAGTCAATGTGTGTGGCGTGGGGAATTGGTATAGGTAAATATCATAGTCAATGTGTGAGGTGGATTGGTATAAATAAATTGCATAGTCGAGGTGTGGGGTATTGGTATAGGAAAATATCATAGTCAATGTGTGTGGCGTGGGGGATTGGTATAGGTAAATATCATAGTCAATGTGTGTGACGTGGGGGATTGGTATAGGTAAATATCATAGTCAATGTGTGTGGCGTGGGGGATTGGTATAGGTAAATATCATAGTCAATGTGTGAGGTGGATTGGTATAAATAAATTGCATAGTCAATGTGTGAGGTGTGGGGTATTGGTATAGGTAAATATCATAGTCAATGTGTGTGGCGTGGGGGATTGGTATAGGTAAATATCATAGTCAATGTGTGAGGTGGATTGGTATAAATAAATTGCATAGTCAATGTGTGTGGCGTGGGGGATTGGTATAGGTAAATATCATAGTCAATGTGTGTGGCGTGGGGGATTGGTATAGGTAAATATCATAATCAATGTGTGTGGCGTGGGGGATTGGTATAGGTAAATATCATAGTCAATGTGTGAGGTGGATTGGTATAAATAAATTGCATAGTCAATGTGTGAGGTGTGGGGTATTGGTATTGGTAAATATCATAGTCAATGTGTGTGGCGTGGGGGATTGGTATGGGTAAATATCATAGTCAATGTGTGAGGTGGATTGGTATAAATAAATTGCATAGTCAATGTGTGAGGTGTGGGGTATTGGTATAGGTAAATATCATAGTCAATGTGTGTGGCGTGGGGGATTGGTATAGGTAAATATCATAGTCAATGTGTGAGGTGGATTGGTATAAATAAATTGCATAGTCAATGTGTGTGGCGTGGGGGATTGGTATAGGTAAATATCATAGTCAATGTGTGTGGCGTGGGGGATTGGTATAGGTAAATATCATAGTCAATGTGTGAGGTGGATTGGTATAGGTAAATTGCATATTCAATGTGTGAGGTGTGGGGTATTGGTATAGGTAAATATCATAGTCAATGTGTGTAGTGTGGGGGATTGGTATAGGTAAATATCATAGTCAATGTGTGTGGTGTGGGGGATTGGTAGAGGTAAAATATCATAGTGAAATGTGTATGGTGTGTGGGATTGGTGTAGGTAAATATCATAATGAAGTGTGTGTTGTGTGGGGGATTGTACAGGTAAATACCATAGTCAATGTGTGTGGTGTGGGGCAAACGCTCTAGAGCAGTGGTTCCCAGATTCTCTACAGAGCTTTAAAGGTTATGCTAACAATAAACACGTATTTAAAATTACATTCGTGAAACTGAACATATTCAAAACCGAAGCAGAAATTGATGTAATTGGTGTACTTGATGTCATTGATGTCATTAGTGTTCTTGATGTCATTGGTGTACTTGATGTCATTGAGGCTATTTTTATACTCGACGTCATTGGTGTCATTGGTGTATTTGAGGTCATTGGTGCACTTGATGTCATTGGTGTATTTGATGTCATTAGTGCACTTGATGTCATTGGTGTACTTGATGTCATTGGTGTATTGATGTCATTGGTGCACTTGATGTCATTGGTGTACTTGCTGTTATTGGTGTACTTGATGTCACTGGTGTACTTGCTGTCATTGATGTACTTGATGTCATTGATGTACTTGATGTGTCATTGGTGTACTTGATGTCATTGAGGCTATTGTTGTACTTGACGTCATTGGTGTACTTGATGTCATTGATGTATTTGATGTTATTGGTGTACTTGATGTGATTGATGTACTTGATGTCGTTGGTGTACTTGATGTCATTGATGTACTTGATGTCATTGGTGTACTTGATGTCATTGGTGTACTTGATGTCATTGGTGTACTTGATGTGATTAATTTACTCGATTTCATTGGTGTACTTGATGTCATTGATATACTTGATGTCATTGGTGTACTTGATGTCATTGGTGTACTTGATGTCATTGGTGTACTTGATGTCATTGGTGTACTTGATGGCATTGGTGTACTTGATGTCATTGGTGCACTTGATGTCATTGGTGTACTTGATGTCATTGATGTACTTGATGTCATTGATGTACTTGATGTCATTGGTGTACTTGATGTCATTGATGTCATTTGTGTACTTGATGTGATAGATGTAATTTTTGTAATAGTTGTAAATTGTGTTATTGGTGTAAATGTGTCAGTGTGATGGAGTAGCCTGGAGAGCACAGCAAATCTTCTCCACTCTGCTGCCTGCTGCTACCATTGCCATTGAATTGAAGCGGGTAATAAAATGCCGAGGTTTGTTAGCCAGTCAGTCTATAGCGTACTTTGAGAATCACTGCTCTAGATGTTGGTCAGTCCTAGAGTATACTTTGAGAAACACGGTTCTAGATGCTAGTCAGTCCTAGAGCATACTTTGAGAACCATGTTTCTAGATGTTAGTCAGTCTCAAAGTATACTTTGGGAACCACTGCTCTAGAGGTTAGTCAGTCCTAGAGAATAATTTGGGAACCACTGCTCTAGCGATTAGTCAGTCCTAGAGTATACTTTGGAAACCACTGCTCTAGAGATTAGTCAGTCCTAGCATCTGTGTGACATTGCTTTACTCTTGAAACTTATATGAACAATGTCAAGAGTTTTTCAAAGCCACGATTGCACATTCCACAAGGCCTTATGTCATACACTTTCTAACATCTCACGGGAGACGCAGAAATACATTAGAATACAGGGGACATTCCATGTGACTTTGGAATATTATATGGCTTACTTCATGAGTCGGATGGCCTTTAAATATGGCATTCCGTGATCTATATGGCAACTAAATATGACATTCCTTGAGCCATATGTCCACTAAAAGTGACATTCCATGATTCAAATGCCCACTAAAAGTGACATTTAATTAGACACATGCTGGTCATAGCCAAACTATTTAAAGACTATATTTCTTTCAAACTTTGTTTGGCAGCACTTTCCCTGGTGTTGATCTTCGTCCTTTGCCTCAAGTGCTTTGTGCGAGCCAGTGAGTAAAAACCTAACCATCTATTATCTATACCAGTGGCTCTCAACCTTGCTATGCCCGCGACCCTTTAACACAGTTCAGCGCGTTGTGGCGACACCCAGCCACAAAACTATTTTTCGGTCATACTTCATAACTATAAAGCATATGTGTTTTCAGGTGGTCTTAGTCGACCTCTGGTAAAGGGTCGTGCGACCCCCCAAAAGGGGTTGCGACCCACAAGTTGAGAACCGCTGATCTGTACACTGTCATATGAGGTATTACAACCAGCAGTGGCGGCTTGTGAGCACTGTGCGAGCTGCAGCACCTCTTATTTTTCCACCCAATCTTTATTAACGCAATACAGTGTAATGATTATTTTCCTCTATCCCTTTAATGCTTGTGTATAAACATATAGTGCAATGATAAATGATTCCCCACTACAGTGGTTATCGTCATTCATCTCATTTGTGGAAGAACAAAAACAAAAGAACTACACAAATTTTGCACGGAACTGTGTAATTCATAGTTCCTGTGAGGCGCGGGGGGGGGTTTTTTTGGTTCTTAAGCACACATGCGCACATGATAGTGGGTAGGAGGGGACCCACAGTAGAGAAAAGCACTGTCGCTCACACAGTTCCAATTATACACATTTTTAAAAATTCTTTTGCCTGCTTGGGAGGCTGCGTTTCCGTTTGGCATCAGTATGTAGCCTCTGTGGTGTATCATACCTAAAGTATATGAATGTGATGACTGTATAGGGTAAATGTAACATTTATATCTGAGTTTAAAATACATTCCTGGCTCAGGCTTCTATCATTATATATACGTTTTCTTTCTCTGTGTGTATAGATTTCGTTTCGCAAAATAGTCAAGTCCTGCCTAAACATTTCCTAAAGTGTAGAATCCACACTAATTTAAGTCATGAGCCGCCACTGATTACAAAACTCTGTTGTTTAAAAAAAAATATCTCTTAACTCTATGGTACACTATTAACTAACATATGATATACATCAATGTACCTTGGCCTATCATATAAATAGAATACCCCGGTTATATGATATATATTTATAATAAATGTACCCCGGCAATGAACTTCATAATGAACTTCATAGTGAACTTCATAGTGAACTTCATAGTGAACTAACTCGTGTCTTTTTTTTAGATAACTTAATTTCTTTGCACGTGAGGTGCTTGTCTTAGTGTTGTACAAAGCTATTCACCAATTTATGCCCCCCCCCCACCACCCCACTTTCCCCCCAAAATATAAAAAAATACATAAATAATAATAATAATAATTAGAATATAGATAGAAAGATCACATTTGACGATTCTTAGTTAAGATTTTATTTTTATACAATTTTGGATCTCCACGACCCCCCCCCCCCCCGAAATAATTTCAATTTTTTTCTTCTCTCTTCATTCGAAACAGACAAACTAGTATGGACCTCGGTAAAAAGGGCCTACTGCTCGGCGTCCTAGCATCTAAACGTAAGCCACTTTCACTCTTATCTGGAGATAATAATAAAATCATTATGTTCCCTACATGAACACAGAGAATGGTTGAGTTTTTGTTATGGTGTGTTAGTTTGTGGTTAATCTGTTAGCTTGGCGTGTCGATTTGGTGTGTTAGCTTGGTGTGTCACTGTGGTGTGTCAGTCGTTTCAGCTCGGTGTGCTAGTTTGGTGTGTTATTGTTGTGTGTTAGATCGGTGTGTTAGTTTGGTGTTTTCTTGTGATGTGTTAGTGTGTGGTTAATCTGGCGTGTTGATTCGGTGTGTTAGTTGGGTGTGTTATTGTGGTGTGTTAGTTTGGTGTGTTAGTTGGTGTGCTCTTGTGGTGTGTTACTTTGGTGTGCTAGTTTGAAGTGTTAGTTTGGTGTGTTATTGTGGTGTGTTAGTTTAGTGAGCATTTTCCCATCTTTTATTTCGTTGCGCGTATTTTTGCACATGTTGTGTTGATGTATTAACTATGTGTACTTTTTAAAAATAATTTTTTTTATACTTCCAGTGGTTCTCTCGGCATTCCAATTCGTATGTAAGTTGATTTATGCTCACTCTATATCTGTACAGACCACTCCAGGCACCTATGTCTTATTATATAAATAAAAACAGAAATAGTATGTTGCTGTCTACAGCAGTTTGTACAAAATAAAAGATTCGCAATAAGTATATGGTCGGTTCTGTACATACGTGACGGATACGGGCAAGGGAAATAATGTATATTTGTATTATAAATTAGATTTTAGAACACTGAGTTAGTGCGTGGGTTTGGAATATATTTCAACGAAATACACGGGTATAGCATTGAGCTTAATGATACCCGGGTGCGAATGGCGGCGCTGCGTGTCCGGGTCCATTCTGACTAATGCTATTCGGATATCATTTGTAGTAGTTTATTTTAGTTAAAATGAAGAATTAAGTTTACAAACGTATATAGTACATTCAATTATCTTTCATTTGATGCATCATTTGGTCTTACAAACCCAACAATAATATTTTAATTTTTTTTTAAATCCCAACCTCTCAATTCTGGTACCCGTGTACCTATACGTGGAGCCATATTTTAATTTAATTTTGTACATGTTTTTTTGTTTACTTTGTATTTAGTATAAAATTAAACAACCCTTAAAAACAAAGATTTTCTTAAAATTCCTTTGTTAAATGTAACATAGAGGAATTGGTGGTGGGTCTCAACATTCGACATAACATACATTCAAGTAACGCACTTTGTAAGAATCCCAATTACTACCCCGCAACCCCCCCCCCCCCCGACCCTTTTCAAGACTCGCAACCACAGTTTCTTTGCACGCCCCTAAACCATATTAAAATTCAGCAGTTTTATTACACCAACTATTTCAGAAAAACAAAAAGTGAAAATTACGCGCCAAACGCTAGTGCGATATCTCAAAGAATCTCATTTAGCGCAGTTATCGGGAATTTTATTTCGCGAAATCCTATTACCTTCATCTTACCTTTGAAAAAAAAACAGGAAAAAAAAACAAGATTTTCGCGGTCGGGGTTTATGGGTGGGGCTGAAAATTTGATAAAGGTGTTGTCATTAGCAACTGGTCTGTGTGTCAAGTTTCAGCTCGGTAGGCTGACGGGAAGTGGGTTAAATAGTCGTCCAAAGATTTTTGTCGTACCCAGCGAGAAAGAAACACATGAACACAAGATAAGTTAATATAAAGGATTGAGTTATTTATAGTTCCAATAATGACGTAATATATTATGATGTTCAATGTGTACATTCCAGATGACCTATTCTCGATTGTGTTTGTCATGACTTTTAACATCTCATTTATATTAGGTAAGTATATCAAATCTATTGAGTAGTAGGTATATCAAATCGATTGAGTATTAGGTATGTCAAATCTATTGAGTAGTAAGTATATCAAATCTATTGAGTAGTAGGTATATCAAATCTATTGAGTAGTAGGTATATCAAGTCTATTGAGTAGTACGTATATCAAATCAATTGAGTAGTAGGTATATCAAATCTATTGAGTAGTAAGTATGTCAAATCTATTGAGTAGTATGTATATCAAATCTATTGAGTAGTAGGTATATCAAGTCTATTGAGTAGTACGTATGTCAAATCAATTGAGTAGTAGGTATATCAAATCTATTGAGTAGTAAGTATATCAAATCTATTGAGTAGTAAGTATATCATAGCTATTGAGTAGTAGGTATATCAAATCTATTGAGTATTGGGTATATCAAATCTATTGAGTATTAGGAATATCAATTATATTTAGTAGTAAGTACATCATATCTATTGAATAGTAGGTTTATCAAATCTATTGAGTAGTAAGTATATCGAATCTTTTTTAGTATATATATCAAATCTATTGAGTAGTAAGTATATCGAATCCATGGATTAGTAAGTATAACGAATCATCTATGGACATTAAGTGTATAAAATGTATTGGATATCGCATATGCGGGTAAGTTAAAGTAATTCTCAATTCATATAAACCTGCGGTGCACCATTTCTTGCCGGCTGATGCCTTCCTTATGGTGTAGTTGTGAGCGTAGAAAAATGTGCTGAAGAATCTTCAGCGGAGATATCATAGAATTAGAAGCTGTATTCCAGGGGCCACATCTCTACATTGCCATCGTTTAGTGCTGCGGTTCTCAACAAACCTGTTGGTCGCGACCCCTTGGGGGGAGGGGGTCAAACGACCCGTATACAGGGGTCGCCTAAGACCATCGGAAAACACATATTTATGAAGTAACAACGAAAATAATGGTATGGTTGAGGGTCACCACAACACGAGGAACTGTTTTAAAAGGTCGCGGCATTCGGAAGGTTGAGAACCACTGTACCACAGTAATAACTACATACACATGATTTAATCAAACTCGTTGTTTGTTTTTCTTCTCCATAACAGTTCATGAAATCGGAATCTTACACAAATTTCTCATGTGTGCAGTGATTTATTTCACCTGTAAGTATCACTTTCACCCCATAAAGCAACCCACCCCACAACACACATCATCCCACCCCACAGCACCCCACACCACAGCCCGTGCTCCACTGAAACCCCAAACCTACAGCACCCCACCCCACACAGCCCTCCACCACACGACCACTGCTCCACAGCCCCCCGGCTACCACACAGCACCCTATCCACACATTAACACCACACAGACATTCCGGAAATTGTAATTTTGTTGACCTGTCATGGTATCCAGCGACATATGATTCCTGACATACATCCTAGATATTGTGATGTCTACACCAATTCGTCGCAATTGTGGACATTCAATGGGCTGAGATAATAATAATAATAATAAAGTTTATTTGAAAAGTCACGCTTCATCCCCAAAGGCTCGAAGCGCGTTACAAAGTCAAATCTTCGATGTTCGAGAGGCATCACTGCTGCCAGTTAGGCGCATGTGAACTCCATCTCCCCATCTCCGGGTTTGAATTCAGCGTTGCCTTCTCTTAGATGAGTTGCCGTCCAGGGTTAACGAGTCCCATCCACCCGGAATGCTGGTGGTGTGTTTGCTTGACTGGGCTTTGGTGGGGATTGAACTCCAGACCATCAACTTGAGATTTGTTCAGTTTAGACCACTCGGCCACCCAGCACCCAGATCATCATTTTCTGGACATAAAAACTACGTGCTACAGTGCCCACCATGATTAAGGGCGACTGTGAAATCGTTGTCAACAAAAGATTGCGCTAATTTTTCTGGCATCAGTCGGTCACAATGTTGACGATGGTGTAGACGTCACAATGTTGACGATGGTGTAGACGTCACAATGTTGACGATGGTGTAGACGTCATAATGTTGACGATGGTGTAGACGTCGCAATGTTGACGATGGTGTAGACGTCGCAATGTTGACGATGGTGTAGACGTCGCAATGTTGACGATGGTGTAGACGTCACAATGTTGACGATTGTGTAGACGTCACAATGTTGAGGATGGTGTAGAGGTCACAATGTTGACGATGGTGTTGAGGTCACAATGTTGACGATGGTGTAGACGTCACAATGTTGACGATGGTGCAGACCTCGCAGAAAGAAATCCCAAGGCCTGGGGATTTTTACTTCTTAATGAGGATAAGCTGGTTCCACACACAGCAAAATCGCCTCTCTCCACGCACTTGAACAAACCGAAAGGGAACATCAGCAGGACTCCATCTCCGGGTTCGAATTCAGATTTTGTCTTCTCTCTCGGATGAGTTGCCGTCCAGGGTTAACGACTCCCATCCACTTAGGGGCGCTGGCTGGGGATTTTTCTGCTTGTCTAGGCTTTGCTGACCGCCAGTTTTTTTTTAGATTGGCACAGTTTAGACCACTCGGCCACCGAGCAACGAAAAAAAAGGTTTAAGCAAGATATTAAAAACAATCGACATCTGTTCATGGGCGTAGCGAATGTGGGCAGGGGAGTTGACAGATGTCCCTGGGCGACAGCTAGTTGGGGCGCCAAAAATGTGCTTTGAAATTATTTTAGAGATGAAAACAATGGGTCTGAGAGTTGAAAAAAGAAAAGGAGGCGCTTTAAAATGAATCTCTTAGTTAAATGAATTAATTTCGGGAAATAATAGCACCATATTTAAAGAGCATAAAAAAGACTTGAGAATACGCCTTATTTCGATAGTTTAAGACGCCGCCTTTGCTAATGAATACCAAGCAGTGAGGCGACTGCTGAGTTTGTCACAAAACAACGGACAGCCTCGGAACTAACATACCGTAGCCCAGGGGTAGGCGAACTACGGCCCGCGGGACCGCACGCGGCCCGGCACGCGGCCCGGCAACCGATATAATGTGGCCCTCGTAGGCATTTAGAAATATAAAAAATTTTTACTGTGTTTCTAAGTTATTTGTTGAATTTTACAGAATTTCATGTAAATTTATGATTGTTTTATAACATTTTTGATCAAATTCCTTTCTAATTTTCTATATTTCTTAAACAGTCCTTGACTTTTTTCATGTTATGGTAAAATGCGAATTTACAGATTTTAATATATAGAAATGTTTTTTGACATGTATAAATTGGACATAATACGCATGCGGCCTCCCAATAGCTTTACATTTGTCAGTGTGGCCCTCCGCACAATAAGTTTGCCCACCCCTGCTCTGGCCAAAACGAAACCTCAACTCTATGGTTTCCTCAGGTTTCTATTGTTTTTCTCATAAGTAACCTCCCCTGATACTTATTTGAAATTGTGTTCTAAATGTTTAAGTTCCGAATTCGATCCAGAAAGTTAGCGTAAAACTTTGATCTAGAAAATGATAATTAAATTTTGATCTAGAAAATGAACATTAAGCTTTGATCTAGAAAAAAAAAAAGGTATAAAACTTTGTTCCAGAAAAATATATTTGAATCGTTACGCATATATGACACCGCCCACATATACATATTCGACACCGCCCACATATACATATACGACACCGCCCACATATTGAAGTTTTGTACGATATTTCAGTTGTTTAGGGTGTGGAGAAGTGGGTCAATATTACCAACGGCTGACTGGACTTAGTCCGAGGGCTTCGTTATATGATCACTATTTCATATGGGTTTTTTTGTATTGGAAAAAAGAACAACCACAGCCTGTCTTATTTCATCCGCGATCTCACTGCCACTTTACTACTAAAGCCATAACAACGAACAACGTCATCTCCTAAACCCAAATACGTCACATATGCCAAGCACATAGTAAACATCTATACATTTAATCTCCACACCAAAACACGCACCCACAAAACACGAACAAATCATTACCAGTCAAATGTCGATTGAAACCAATGGGCACCACCATTTGATTGATGCAGTGGGCACTGGGCACCATTTGATTGATGCAGTAGGCACTGGGCACCATTTGATTGATGCAGTGGGCACTGGGCACCATTTGATTGATGCAGTGGGCACTGGCCCCTTATTGATTGCAACAGTGGCCACTGGCCACTTATTGATTGATGCAGTGGGCACTGGCCACTTATTGATTGCAACAGTGGGCGCTTGCCACCATTTGATCGATGCAGTGTGCACTGGTCATGTATTGATTGCTACAAATGGGCACTTGCCATGTATTGATTGCTACAAATGGGCACTGGCCATGTATTGATTGCTACAAATGGGCACTGGCCATGTATTGATTGCTACAAATGGGCACTGGCCATGTATTGATTGCTACAAATGGGCACTGGCCATGTATTGATTGCTACAAATGGGCACTGGCCATGTATTGATTGCTACAAATGGGCACTTGCCATGTATTGATTGCTGCAAATGGGCACTGGCCATGTATTGATTGCTACAAATAGGCACTTGCCACTTGTCGTTATATAAAAATCTGGCACATTGTAGAATGGCGATGTGAAGATTAATGCAGTCACACCAGGTGGATCAGGTAAACACATTGTGTTCAGCCCATGTACGTGTAAGGATAATCTGTCATCTGGGTCGAGACTTATCACCTTTCTTACCTCACAGTCTCAAAGTAAGGGTCTGTACTGATAATCTATGCACCCCTCCATCATTATTTGTATAAACCTACACTGTAGTAACATGGTCTCAAAACTAAATCTTGTATTTCAGATCTCTTGTATAACGAGCAACTGGCCACAACATGCACAAGTAGGTGGTCAGTTTGAGTTGTTTGTTTTAATGTAGTCACCAGGGACGTGTCAATACTAAAAAGGGGGGGGGGGGGCGGGTACAAAGTCGGCCCCACAGTGGAACCATCTTCATAAGGAACAAAAATAGTCATTATTCCATGCAAACTATATGTATTAATATATTTAAGATACATTTTTGGGGAAAAAGGGCGCCTAAATTCAGACTTTGCCCGGGGTGCAGGTTTTGCTTGTCACGACCCTCAGAGTCACACGTGTCACGCCTCTTATAGTGCCTTCGGTGACACATCTTCCACGGTACATCAGTGCTGACTCTAGTGGCACATCAGTGCTGACTCTAGCGGCACATCAGTGTTGACTCTAGCGGCACATCAGTGTTGACTCTAGCGGCACACCAGTGCTGACTCTAGCGGCACACCGGTGCTGACTCTAGTGGCACATCAGTGTTGACTCTAGCGACACATCAGTGTTGACTCTAGCGGCTCATCAGTGTTGACTCTAGCGGCACATCAGATATTTCATTCATTCAACTTATTGTAGCAGACCAGTCCGAATAGTTTTTTTAAGCACAAATTATATTAAAATACACAAGACCAGCCGTCGGCCACCCGGAGCTCCGGAGTCGCACAGGTTTCTTAAAGGAGCAGATGCGGTTCTTTTCTACATCGACATGAGTCTGCCAAACTATTTACTTAACAGTATTAACAGATTTAAAAAATAATAATATGGTTCCTCATTCAAAAAGGTTGTTAACCCCGCACTAGATTATTTTGGAGTCAGTGATTAAGTTAAGCCCATACTGGATACAGAACACAGAGCCACTGTGTGAATAACATTTATAAATGTTTACTCTTTCAAATTTTTCCTTAGTTTGCAGACTTTCATTCAAATCGTAGATATTGGGTTTGAGGATATCCGACATTTTATCCCCCCCCCCCAAAGCATTTATTATTGCACTTATTCTCTCTTTGTTTTGTGCATGTGTTATGTGTTTATTTCAGATGTGTTAAACTATGTTTCGAGACGTTAGAGTCGGCGCGGCCAAGTACATCATCCCCAACAATGCTGGTATTACTAGCCACACATCGCAAGGTCCTTGGTACCGGCATCTTAAAATAAAAATGGTTCTGACAAGAGCAAATATATAAATATAAGAATGTAAAGTATGGAAGAAATAAACGAAACGAACTTTTAAAAATGTGTTAACTAAAAATCTTACTTTACGGAACGTGCTGTCGTATCACGTGCTGGGAAGTTCTCTGATCAAATTATTATGTTTGTGTGCTGCCTCCTGGTGGCTTATAATGTTAGAGTATCTGTGTGTCAGTGTGTGTGTGGGGGGGCTTTGTGTATGTGTCAGTGTGTGTGTCTTTGTGTCAGTGTGTGTGTGTGTCTTTGTGTTAGGGTTAGTGTGTGTCTTTGTGTATGTGTCAATATGTGTCAGTGTGTGTCTTTGCGTATGCACCACTGTGTGTCTTTGTGTGTGTAAGTGTGTAATTCTTTGTGTGTGTAAGTGTATGTGTCTTTGTGCATGTGTCAATGTGTCTTAGTGTGTGTAAGTATGTGTCTGTGTGTGTGTGTGTGTGTGTGTGTAAGAGTGTGTCTTTGTGTGTGCAAGTGTGTGTTTCTTTGTCCGTGTTTCAGTGTGTAAGTGAGTGTCTCTTTGTGTGCGTCAATGTGTGCGTCTTTTTCCGTGTGTCAGTGTGTGTCTTTGTGTGTGTAAGTGTGTGTCTCTTTGTATGTGTCAATGTGTGTGTCTTTGTGTGTGCTTGGTTGTGTGAACTTATCTATGTGTTCGCAGGTTGAATACGGGGATCATTTCTCTTGGACAGCTGAACATTTCCTGAGCCTTGTAAATCTGTTACATCTTATGTTACATGCGTTAAACTTGAGTGTGTTGTGTAGCGTTGCTATCGCCTGTAACTGTAACAATCCGACGATACTAATGAACAAGACATAAATGGGACCTTTTTATGGGCCCCCCTTTATATATATATAAAGTTGTTTTAGATCCACTGCTGTAAAGGAATGTGCGTGTTCCAAAAATATGCGGGCAGACGAAGGAAAGACATGATGAATAGGCACTTTAAACAAACAAACAAGCAGACTGACTGACAGATAATTAAAAGTATTCAACGAGGTGACAAAGTCATCATGAGATTGAGCCTGTCGGCTGAACAAAGATAACAACATTCTCAGTGATGTTAGCGCTGCCACTGATGACCCGTCAGACTGATTCTCAAACAGTTGTGCTGCGAATGGCACAATGAGATATAAGAGCTATAGACATGAAGATGTCATCTCAGCAAAAATTAAGCAACACCTAAAAAAAAGTATGTTTTTCGTTTAAATCTGTTATATGCATTTTTATAATTATTTTATTTTATATTAATATTTTCTAATGACCCGCTCGATTTATCGCGAATATAGAAATCTGACCCTATCCCCCCCCCAAGTTTTTTAAGATCTCCACTGGCTTCATGTGAGTGAGCGCACTGACCACAAAATTCTGTCCCTGGCGTAAAAAGATGTATTGGATTATGCACTGGACTATCGAAAAGAAATGATTTCGAAACACCAGACCTGTTTACTCTTACGATTTTGGCGTACAATGTACGATTTTGAGGTGTATACATTATATATACTGTATGTTTATTTGTTATTATTAAGATAATGTATTGAATGATGTTGTGCTATTGTACGATTGTAAGAGTTTGAGGGTAAGCAGGTCTGAAACACGTACCCTTAAAAGAACATGCCCTCTTCAGCACAGACCTTACCGAGAGTTCCCAGTGTGGATGGACACAAAAATGATGCAATACAGAGTGTGGTTTTTTTGGAGGCTATAGTGCCAAAATTATGGAACGGTTTGTCTCAGTCTTTTATTGAAATTAGAAATGATAAAATTTTCTTTAAATATATTTTATGACATCGTAGCGCTTTCGCATGATAAAATAGCATGGAGACAAGCGCTTTACAACGCGACTATGTGCCAAGTTTCAGCTTGATATGTTAAAGGGAAGTGGGTCAATTTGCCATCCGAAAATTGTGCCGTCCAGCCACAGAGAAACAAACTCACAAAAGCGAAGTTAGTATAAGGGATCGATAAGATATCGATTTCGTGGCTCATGAATCTTAGCAATAAAATGCAACAACATTTTTTGAGTTTGAGAACCCTTGACATATTGAACTACTACTGATGACACCATTGTCGCAAAAAATAACCTATGGAATTCCAAATGTCATTCGTGGAACTCACATGTCATTACGTCATTGTGGTCATCACTGACACTGTAAACAGTTATTTAATGTGGCCAGGTCGTTAATGTGTCCAGGGCATTAGCGTGTCCAAGTCATTAGATATGCAGGCCAATAGAGTGTCCCTCTCATAAATGTGTCTAGGTCATTAGTGTATGTAGGTAATAAGTGTGTCCAGGTCATTAGTTTGTCCAGGTCGTTAGTGTATCTAGGTTATTAGGTATACATGAAAATAGAGTGTCCAGGTAATGGGTGTGTCGAGGTCATAAGTGTGTCCAAGTCATTGGTGTGTCCAGTACATTAGGTTTTCCAGTGTATCTAGGTGCTTAATGTGTCTAGTTAATTAATGTATCTATGTTATTAGTATGGCTAGTTGCTTAGATCTGTCTATGTCATTGTTGTGTCTAAGTCATAAGTGTCTAGTTAATTAGATTTGTCTAGGACAATAGCGTGTCTAGTTAATTATATTTTTCTAGGTCAAAAATGTGTATAGGTCAATAGTATGTCTTGTTAATTAGGTGTACCCAAATCTTTAAATACCTGATCTACTCTATTGAATTATTTATTTTTTTCTCTTTGGATTAGTTCACTAAAGGGGAAAAACTGTGGTAATTCGTTGGAAGGCGAAATTCTCTTTGTGCTTGCCCTTTGTTCGTCTGTCTGTTATGGGCATGATATCATTATGTACTGCCAATAAAAATTATCCGTTGCTTTTATTTTGCTACATAAACTTTCATAAAGTTTAGCTGTGTCTATTGACGTCATCGCCCGTGTTGATTAACGTCATTATTTATGTTTCAGTTAATTGTTAGACAGCTTATTCGATTACAGGTAGTGTACATTACATGTCATGCAATTTATACGGAACTGTGGCAGTAAAGTCAAGTTGACGTTTTTACCAATGAATGAAAGTTTACCTCGGGCCTCGGGTTTTTTTTACACGCAGGTGAGGGATTATCCCCAGATTTAGACTCCAGAGTCTCCGGACGGTGTAGCACAAATGTAGCATCCTCACATAATTTTCTTAAAACATGGAATCAAACTTTGCTTCCTAACGAACAAAATCAATTATTTAAATGCAATGAATAAAAAAAAGGGGGGCTTGTTCCACGCCACCCCTCCCCCGACACCCTTCTCTATAGCTGTAACGATATGTTGCAAAATGTTAGCGCTGATTTCCTAAAGCATTTTTTAAATTTTAAATTTGACTTAAGCTTAATTTAATGACCCCTCAAGACTCGAACACCAGTGAAAACACCTTTTCTCTCTCTTGCTGTCTGTTAATTTCAAAGTGTACTTATTAGAATTAGAGAATTTAATTTTTTTTTAAAATGATCTCTTGGCGGCTGGGCTCCTATAACAATAATTTCATTCCTCCTAAACTATATAAAGATGTCCATTTAAAATCAATAAAAACAATCACATCTATTGCCTGGGTGGCGGTGAGATTGTGGGTTATACATAACGAGTTGGCCATTAACACCTTGCCCGGACACCCGGGCTGACCGACCACGGGCATTGAAGAAAGCCGGAGCTGACCGACCACAGCCGTAGAGGAAAAAATATTTTTACCAATACTTTTGTGACATGTGTTCTCAAACACAAAACATTTGTTTCGTTTTATCTTTGATCGCACTTTTTAATTTGAATCTAACAATAGTGCGAAGTGATCAATAAAACGTATAAAATATAACGATGAAGGCATGTACCGAAACGCCTACTTAAGTATAATTAGTATAATGTAAAATTATTATTAAAGACTGACACAGATTGTTCGTGTCTAGTCTAATTAATCTCTTTTATAAAATATAACCGATTATATTAATTATAGAATATACTATATTGGTCTCAAGTTTAAAGTAATCGATCAACTTCATAAACGAAACACGATGGTTAATAAAGAAATTAAGAGAGACAAAAAGATTCATTAGCTTAAATTTGTGTAATTTCGTAATTATGTTCACACATTTACAGACCTATTTCAATGATAAGCAAAAAATTCTAAAATAAAAATTTTGTTTTTAAAAATTAAGTAGCCTACATAATTAAGAAAAATTGTAACTATTATTTATTTAACTGCAGTTTACATTTTGTACAAATTAACGAACACAAAAACTCATAAACCATTATTTAAAAACACAAACAAAAAACATTAAAATTAAATATTTTAGTAGTAGACCAAGCCGCATCATATCTACTTCTAGCAATATTTTAGTAGTAGACCAAGACGCATCATATCAACTTCTAGCAATATTCTAGTAGTAGACCAAGACGCATCATATCAACTTCTAGCAATATTCTAGTAGTAGACCAAGACGCATCATATCAACTTCTAGCAATATTCTAGTAGTAGACAGAACCGCATCTTATCTACTTCTAGCAATATTCTAGTAGTAGACCAAGACGCATCATATCTACGATACTAGCACACACAATTTATTTTGAATCTTTCAAAGAAGTATGTAAGATTTTTTAAAGAAAATGTTATCACACCGGTTATCATCAATGGGGAAAAAACATCAAATTTGTTCATCTGGGGATCTGGAACCTGGAGGTAACCATGTTTTTTTATTGCCAGTGTGAACATACACGCTTAATAATATTTAAAAAATTTTTTTTTATTCATACTCTAAGGGCAAAGAAGATTTTTGTTTCGATTTAAAATAAGAGAAATGAAAATAATACTTCATTGTTATTCTCGTATCGAATTACACGTTTCTTACACGCGAGATTCTATTCAACAAGTTTTAAAAAAAAAAAAAAAATATGTTGAAATAAGAATTACTCATTACAAGTATTTACAACAGTTGTTACCATGTATAAAAAGTTAATTTAAAATAAGTCGCGTTCTGGTTCGGGGATATTTTGTTTTACAGTTCAAAGTTCAGGATTTATAGAGGGATCATCTAAACGCAAAAATCTATAATTAACAATACAATCGACTAAAATTACACTGACGCCTTCAGCAAATAAAATTCCCGAAAAGAGATTCTTTAAAATAACGCAAGTGCGTTTAGTGCGTAATTTGTTTTTGTTTTTTTTCTAAAAAATGGAAATAGTCTCAATTTAAAAAATAATATCATCATCATCATTAGCATCATCTGTGGGGCGCCACAGATGACATGCACACTATCCTTCTCCATTCCTTTCGGTCTTCTGCCCTACGCATAGCATCGCCTAGTTTTAATCCCGTCCATTCTTTGATATTATCTTCCCATCTTTTTCTTTGTCTTCCTTTGTCTTTGTAAAATATTGTGTTGTAAATATGAGGTTAAAGTTAAAGTGATTTTGGTTGGGGGGGGGGTGCATTAGAATATCAATATAGTTCAGTCATGGGTAGCGTATGGGGGGAGGATAGAACTAATTGGGAATCCTTTAAAATGCGTTAAATTAGTGGTTCTCAACCTGTGGGTCGCGACCCCTCTGGGGGTCGCACGACCCTTTCCCAAGGGTCGCCCAAGACCATCGGAAAACACATAAACTCTACATTTATAAAGTATCAACGAAAATAGTTTTATTGTTAGGGGTCGCCACATCATGAGAAACTGTATTAGAGGGTCGCGGCATCTGTAAGGTTGAGAAACACTGCGTTAAATGAATGCATGTTTCAAGTAATGTCAGTGGATGGGAAGTTCACGCGTTGCGGGACGCGATTGTGTGGCGGGCTATAACCTAGTTGGAAAAACAATACCACAGTAGAGGCACTAAAAATAGAATTTACATTCACTGCTCTTTGAACTATACAAAAATAGATACGTATATTTGATGAACATTCTAAGAATAAAAATATTGAATACGACCAGTATATATTTTAGACTAAAATTTTTTTAAATATACGAATAATAGAGATTTTGTTTGTAAATTCAAAATCTAAAAAAAAAATAAAACTTATTGTTTAAAAAAAAAAAAATACCTAAAAGCACGAAACAAAATATCGGCTACTTTAAGGGTTATTTATTAGGTATTGGCTTTAATGTTTAAAAAAAAAAAATTAACTTCTTTTTTTTAATACAGGTGGGATCTAAATTTTCCATTTGCCTCTACTTTGTTAATTTATAAAAAAAAATATGGCTGCCCCCCACTTTAAAAAAAAATTAGCTTTTTTAAAAATTAGTTTAAAAGGCGAGTTTGAAACGGAAATTTCGACAAAGACATGTCAGATTTAAGCCATTATGTATCTTTATTCTTTGAAGGAAAGAAGAGAAGAGGTACTATTTTTAATCAAATAAACAAGATTGAAATTTTAGTTTTGCCGTTTTTACGATGTTTACAGCACACACCTATTATTTAATATTTAGTTTTATGGAGATAAAATACGATTATAAGATGTTCTTATCAGACTAATATGATATTTAAAAAAATAAAACATACTATACAATATAATTGTAAAACGTCATTGACAATGTTCACATCACCTGCTGATTATAAATAATAAGAGATACACAAGCTGTCATTTGTGATCGCACTGAGTAATTTAGAGCATATGTTCTACTTATGTGAGGTTTCTTTTAAGCCTTTTTAAGATAGAGTTCTGATTACACTTGTCAGTTCTTAAAGCACTGTCGGACTGACTGACACGATGACATACACTAGTGACACCCCCACACCTCCCCCACAATGGACACAATTCCTCACACCGTGGACCCCAACAGTGAACCTCCAACACCAAATGTGTGGTAGATCTTTTGCTAAAATATCTGTTTAACTGAAAATATCTAAAAGCTCCAGAACTCAAGGTACTTTATATAAATGTTTGAATTCAATGTCTCCATTCAATATCTGAACTTCATCCATCTCTGTGGTTCTACAGCCCATGTAGAGCTTTGGCCCGCCTCACCACTTCCTTCCACTCAGATCATCCATCCATCTCTGTGGTACTACAGCCCATGTAGAGCTTTGGCCCGCCTCACCACTTCCTTCCACTCAGATCATCCATCCATCTCTGTGGTACTACAGCCCATGTAGGGCTTTGGCCCGCCTTACCACTTCCTTCCACTCAGATCATCCATCCATCTCTGTGGTACTACAGCCCATGTAGAGCTTTGGCCTGCCTCACCACTTCCTTCCACTCAGATCATCCATCCATCTCTGTGGTACTACAGCCGATGTAGGGCTTTGGCCTGCCTCACCACTTCCTTCCACTCAGATCATCCATCCATCTCTGTGGTACTACAGCCCATGTAGAGCTTTGGCCTGCCTCACCACTTCCTTCCACTCAGATCATCCATCCATCTCTGTGGTACTACAGCCCATGTAGGGCTTTGGCCTGCCTCACCACTTACTTCCACTCAGATCATCCATCCATCTCTATGGTACTACAGCCCATGTAGAGCTTTGGCCTGCCTCACCACTTCCTTCCACTCAGATCATCCATCCATCTCTGTGGTACTACAGCCCATGTAGGGCTTTGGCCTGCCTCACCACTTCCTTACACTCAAATCATCCATCCATCTCTGTGGTACTACAGCCCATGTAGAGCTTTGGCCCGCCTCACCACTTCCTTCCACTCAGATCTTACTGATGCTTTTCTTTTCCATGTTTGGATTCCCTACTGCTGTAGATCTTTTCCCACGTCATCCATCCATCTAAGACTAGGTTTGCCTGTGAGTCGTTTTCCTCTGGAGTTTTTGAAGTGCACCCTGACTTCTCCACTCAAATATATAAAACGGATTCAATAATTGTCCGAATTTCAAAAACTTTAAAAAAATCAAGCTGTTTATTTGAATGCGTCGCACTGATCGATCTTTTAAGCACATGTCTATTTATAGCTGTATGGCCCTTAAAAGCATCTTTAGAACAGTTGTTGACGTCATCAGTATGTTGGTGTTACACATGTTTATATATTTTTTTAAAAACTATAATCTTTGAAATTACGTTGGGACCAAAGAATTTTGACACTGTTCCATAAATAGAATGCTTTATAGTCGCTTGTGATTATATATTGTCCAAACTTTCTTTTTGATTCGAAACTTGTCGCTTATCAATTCCAGTCTCCTAATCACGGGGGTTCTTCATCTGAGAACCACGGACTCCTTGGGGGTCCATGAAAAAAAATGTCGGGAGCCGCGTGCTGCGTGTCCAAAGTTATTAAAGCATTTAAGAGCTTTATTCCAGGATGAAGTTCATGGCGCTTCATCTGATGAAGATTTTTTTGCACTTCATCTAAATGGAAAAAGGGATCCATTGAAAGAAAGCAAAGTCTGAAAAACCCCATTTCTGTATAAACAATGAATGTTATAATAAATCTTTATTCAATGTGTTCAGCGCAGCTCATTTAATCAATGAATTGCTGGAGCAGCCGCCAGCCGTGGACCAGTGTGCCATTTTCAGTTCAGGGGCGGCGAACCCGTGGGTCAGTCTAGCCGCGATCTTGGCCGCCGCCGTGGCCCTGGAGTTGCTCTCCGTCACCAGATTAATCGGATGGTGTATGGCGTCAGTGCTCCGCGTCCCGCAGAGCTGCTGTTGGGAGTTATCGCCTCCGTTGTTGGTTGAGATATCCGCATCCACGATGACGTCACCAACATCGCCGTCGTCGCTGTCGTCGTCTATGTCAATCTCACAGTCCTCCGTGTCGTCCGAGTGAGTCGGCGAAATTCGCCCGCGGTCCAGATTTCGACTTTCGGACCAGACGTCCTCATTGGTTGGAGTGATACAACTTTTGTACGTTCGAGAGGGAATTCCCATTTCATGTAGAGGGAAATCCCCGGTATCTTTTTCCTCGAAAATCATACCCGCATCTTGGTGGGCGTCTTCCATCCCAGAGTCACCCATGATCTGGATGCGGGCGTGGATCCTTTTGTGACGCTCCAGGTTGCTTTTGTGGCTAGTGGCGTAGTCGCAATGTGGGCACGTGTAGTCTTTCTGCCCGCTGTGCACGGACAGGTGCCGCTTCAGCAGCGCCTTGCGGCAGAACCGGCGACCGCAGAACGGGCAGGAGTAGCCGTTGTGGTGGAAGATGGTGATGTGCTCCCGCAGCGAGGCTTTGGTGGCGAAACTGACGCCGCAGCACTCCAGCTGCTTGTCGCACGCCTGGTGCATGGTGGCGACGTGGCGCTTCAGGTTGTTGCGTCTGTCGGTGACGTAGCGGCAGTGCGGGCACGGGAAGAGCTTGCCCCTGAACGTGTTGCACACCAGCATGGCCAGCTCCAGGTAGTTCCTCGTGAGGATCGGTGGCTTCAGCTTGGCCACCTCTCCGACGAGATGGGCCTGATTTGCGGCCTGGAACTGCGCCATGCTGAGGAACTTGAGCTCTTCCGATGTCGGAAGAAGACCGGGATACTGAAGTAACGGCGGGATGAGCCCTCCAGTTGCGCTCGAGGCCGATATCGCCAGGCTGCTTGCGGCCGTGAACATGTTCATATTTAGACCCGGGGCGACGGTTGACAAGGGCAGGCCTTGGAATATAGGCCTAGCTGGTGGATTTGCAGGCCCGGCCTGATCCAGCTGAGACCGGACGGCTCCGCTTTCAGGACGGTATCGCCGGCTCTGCTCAACGGCGTCATAGTTGGGTCTGAGAGCTGGATGGGTCAGCGGTCGGTCAGTATCTGGCATCAAACGAGAGTTGGGCCGGTCGAAAACATGGAGTGACCTGGAAAAGATTTAAAAAACACAAACATGAAGATGGGCAAACTGAAGACTTTTTGAGCTGAGATCTAGACTAATCTAGGGACTCGCTATATATTATTAGCTACACCGTTAGCAGTGTTGCCGAATAGCCGAAGTCTACCAAATAGCTCAAGGTTACTGAATATCTGAATGTTACAGAATAGCTGAAGGATACGACTAGTTGAAGATTACTGAATAGCAGAATGTCACCGAATAGCTCAAAAATACGACTAGTTGAAGATTACTGAATGGAATGAATGTCACAGAATAGCTGAAGGATACGACTAGTTGAAGATTACTGAATGGCAGAATGTCACCGAATAGCTGAAGGATACGACTAGATGAAGATTACTGAATAGCTGAATGTCACCGAATAGCTGAAGGATACGACTAGATGAAGATTACTGAATAGCAGAATGTCACCGAATAGCTGAATGTCACCGAATAGCTGAATGTCACCGAATAGCTGAATGTCACTGAATAGCTGAATGTCACCGAATAGCAGAATGTCACCGAATAGCTGAAGGATACGACTAGATGAAGATTACTGAATAGCAGAATGTCACCGAATAGCTGAATGTCACCGAATAGCTGAAGGGTTTCCGAATATCTTCACATATTATCAAACCGTCTTGGAATGCATGAAGTGAACATAAACTATGACCTTACATGATACATTGGTGAGAGTATGTCACATTTATACCCCTCACCCGTCTCATGAGAAATATTCATACATTAACCCAAAAAACAAAGTTAACGTCTCATTTTCTATGATATATGTCGGCCTTTAAACAAAAGGCCTAAAGAAACTCCTAAACCTAAAATGCCGGTTTTAAAAAAAAATAGTCCTACAGAAAATCACACACCCTGCCTGCCGGCCTTTAAACAATAGTCCCACAGACAGTTCTTCAGACAGTCCTACAGACAGTTCTTCAGACATTCCTACAGAAAGTTCTTCAGACAATCCCACATACAGTTCTTCAGACAGTCCCACAGACAGTTCTTCAGACAGCCCTACAGACAGTTCTTCAAACAGTCCTACAGAAAGTTCTTCAGACAATCCCAAATACAGTTCTTCAGCCAGTCCCACAGACAGTTCTTCAGACATTCCTACAGAAAGTTCTTCAGACAATCCCACATACAGTTCTTCAGACAGTCCCACAGACAGTTCTTCAGACAGCCCTACAGACAGTTCTTCAAACAGTCCTACAGAAAGTTCTTCAGACAATCCCACATACAGTTCTTGGGACAGTGCCACAGACAGTTCGAAAAGCTTGGGAACTGCTCATTCCTACCAAAGACAATCAGAGACTGGAACAAGCTTCCTAAAGGAACAGTTGAGGCGACAAAACTTGACTCATTTGCGTCTATTGCCTCAGGCTTTCCAACCCCTAGTGCATGATACCCTCAAACAGTTACTCTTGTAACCAGTGAAATATCCTCATCAACACCAGGCACAGAGACATTGCAAATCCCATCTACATTCATAGGAGCCATAATGATCAATAAATTGATCGTGGGCCCTTAATATATAGAAGAAGAAGAATTTTAAAATATGTCTCGATCACCCTTTTTTTTTAGCGTCTCCCTCTTTTACTCGCCCTCTTTAGCTTCCCCCTTTTTAGGTTCTCCCTCTTTAGTTTCCCCCTTTTTAGGTTCTCCCTCTTTAGTTTCCCCCTTTTTAGCTTCTCCCTCTTTAGTTTCCCCCTTTTTAGGTTCTCCCTCTTTAGTTTCCCCCTTTTTAGGATCTCCCTCTTTAGTTTCCCCCTTTTTAGCTTCTCCCTTTTTAGCCTCCCCTTTTTTAGCTTCTCCCTTTTTAGCCTCCCCTTTTTTAGCTTCTCCCTTTGTAGCCTCCCCTTTTTTAGCTTCTCCCTTTTTAGCCTCCCCTTTTTTAGCTTCTCCCTTTTTAGCCTCCCCTTTTTTAGATTCTCCCTTTTTAGCCTCCCCTTTTAGCTTCTCCCTTTTTAGCCTCCCCTTTTTAGCTTCTACCTTTTTAGCCTCCCCTTTTTTAGCTTCTCCGTCTTTAGCTTCTCCCTTTTAGCTTCTCCCTCTGTAGCTTCCCCCGTTTTAGCTTCTCCCTCTTCAGCTTGCCACTTTTTAGCTTCTCCCTTTTTAGCCTCCCCTTTTAAGCTTCTCCCTTTTTAGCCTCCCCTTTTTTAGCTTCTCCGTCTTTAGCTTCTCCCTTTTAGCTTCTCCCTCTTTAGCTTCCCCCGTTTTAGCTTCTCCCTCTTCAGCTTGCCACTTTTTAGCTTCTCCCTCTTTAGCTTCCCCCTTTTTAGCTTCTCCGCTTGAGCCCCCCCCCCCTCCCCCCTTCTTCCCTAACTCACAAGATCATTCAAATGCCTGGAGTATAAGTGAAAAGACCAATGGGATGAAAGAAAATGACGGAATGATTGATGTAGTCCAACAAGTCTCGTGGTATACCCTTATATTGACAGCTGCGATCTCTCTCCCGTGTTCTCCGTTCACACCTGATGATGTATTGATAACGGCTTCTAGTTTGACAATGACAATGCCAGGTCAATGTTTGTCAGTTATTCGCTCTACACCCTTCAGAACCTCCTGTTGCATTTTTTAAAAAATTGATGCTATTTGTGCCTATATCTAATAGCGTCTCGATATTCCAAACGGATCTCTCAGTTTTTCTTCTTCTTTTAACAACGTCTCTTAAATGGAGTCTGTCATGTGTTCCATCATCGATTCTATCGTCCAGTCTACCATCGAATCTTTCATATAGTCTATATCATCATATCTATCATCGCATCTATAATGGAGTCTACCATCGACTCTATCATGGAGTCTATCATGCAGTCCAACATCGAGTCTATAATGGAATCTGTCGTCAAATCTATCATCGAGTCTATCATCTAGTCTACCACCAAGTCAATCATGGATTGTATCATGGAGTCTATCATGGAGTCTATCATGCAGTCCACCTCCGAATCTATCAACATGAACATGGCGGTTAATCAATATAATGACATCCCTACAACCAAAGGCATAACCGGCACCTTACGACAAATCTGGAGGGGGTGCAACTCATTCCAGGGCGTCAGTGCCGACGTACGTACCAGGTAGCTTAAAAAATATATACATTACGCTTCTATTTAAGCCAAATCCTCTCAAGTACCGGTAACATTAAAAGTACTGTAAGTGAGAGCGTTTACTCCCCTTACCCTTTCCCCACACCGGCCCCCTTTCCATTATCAACACTGCCCATACCCCCAGGAGCGTAAACTATTTTATCGCTTCATACAATTTATCTTTGATGTAGTTGGAGATTGGGTTGTCCCCTCATGCATGACGAGTGGGCGTATCCATTATGTGTCTCCCACAATGACAATCAGTTTTCTTCTATTAAAAAAAGGTCCCTCCTTATGTTGCCCCACTCCTCATAAACCAAAGTGAGTGATAGTTTTAATCTTGTCTCTGCTGTGTGGAAATCTACGCTGCGCGCCAACGACAAGTCCATTGAATAGCTCGTCTGGTGCGCACACTCGAAACCTGAGCCATTTGAACTGTGTTTTATGCGCCAACTTGTACAGATTAAGCCGCGCCGACGCGCAAAATGTTCACCCCCACGTTATGTAACAATCAGCCCCCATGCAAATGAGATTGTAAGGAGTAGGTAACTCTATCCGCCTCTTTCAGTTTCGACAATTTCCCCAATTGTCCCCCCGTCTGCTCGTTAACGGGGCGCCGTTGATCGCGAGGGTGCCGGAATGGTACGCCACGGCTCCCAGGCTGGTTATCACTGTTTATCTCACATTGTCGTCTGCGGGCGTTGTTATCGCCAAGAGCATCTGTGGCCCATTGATTTATTAGTTTGGGTACACAACAAACTCTCAAAAGAAAAGAAGATAAAAAAAACATAGTCTTTTTGTGGCTTTTGATGGAACGGAGGAATTTGAGATTTAAAAATATCCTTTGTGGAGTCTTAGAGAGTTGTGGAAGAATTCGTGGGATTGAGGGAGTCGACTACGGACAAACATATAACCAGAGGGGTGAGAAGGCTAGAAAGATTATATCAAATATTGAGTTATAGGTATATCGACGTACAAGAGCAAGAAGTCCACTGTTGGCAAGAAGTTCATTGTAAACAAGAAGTTCATTCAGAGCAAGAAGTTCACTGTGGGCAAGAAGTTCATTGTGGATAGAAGTTCATTGTGGGACAAGAAGCTCATTGAGAGCAAGACCTTCACTGTGGGCAAGAAGTTTGTTGTGAGCAAGAAGTTAATTGAGAGCAAGAAGTTCATTGTGTGCAAGAAGTTCATTGTGGGCAAGAAGATAATTGAGAGCAAGACATTCACTGTGGGCAAGAAGTTCGTTGTGAACAAGAAGTTAATTGGGAGCAAGAAGTTAATTGGGAGCAAGAAGTTCACTGTTGGCAAGAAGTTCATTGTGAGCAAGAAGTTCATTGTGAGCAAGAAGTTCATTGTGGGCAATAAGTCACTGAGGGCAAGACGTTCACTGTGAGCAAGACGTTCAATGTGAGCAAGAAGTTAATTGAGAGCAAAAATTTCACTGCTGGCAAGAAGTTCACTGTGAGCAAAAAGTCCGCTGTCTGAAATTGAAAGCCGGTACAGGGATTTTCACGAGAAGCCCATTGTGGATAGATGCCCGATGAACTTTTCAAAAACCTTTCCATTCGATGACAAGTCTCAAACACGTGTATTGATCATCTTGAAAAAAAGTATCTTCTGAGTACCATTGTACCACTACCAATCATCTTGAAAAATGTATCTTCTGTGTACTAATGGACCACTACCAATCGTCTTGAAAAAAGTATCATCTAGCTGTAATTGTATCACTATGTTTACCAATTATCTTGGAAGAGTATCTTCTAACTATAATTGAATATTTTATGTTTTACCTTTCTAAAGAATCGTTGCTCTAAAAACCAAAGTCACCCCCTCCCCCATCATCATAATCATCATGTCCCTTAGTTCGTAGACCGTTGGGGCGCCACAGATCACATGAAACTATCCTTTTCCACTCCTCTCAGTCTTCTGCACGGCACATAGCATCGACTAGTTTTAATCCCGTCCACTCTTCGATGTTATCTTCCCAACTTTTTCTCTGTCTTCCTCTTCTTCTCACTCCCCCAACCCCCGCCCCCCAAAAAATAAATAAATAATTAATTAAATAAATCCACGCCATCCCCACCCCCCCTTTTCCCCGAACCCTTATAGTTTATAGAAATTCAACTTTCTTTACTTAGATCTCTTTCTTTCAACTGTACAAAAATAAATATCTTTGACAAATTCTTTTTCAAATGCTCACAAGGTTACGGTTCTGAGACCAGGACCGTGTTAACCCAGGCAGGACCCCCAGGCTTCGAGCATCTATGGGCCCCTCGATATCTGATTACGCATTGCCATTTCATGGCTAAAGGTCGCATGGTCCCCTGCTCTTGATGGGGCCCTTAGGCATCGGCCTATTCAGCCTTACGGATAATACGGCACTGTCCGAGACATACCAGGGCAGGGTGTTAATTATCTCCCCTTGGGTCTGGGGGTAATTCGGCAATCCTATGACGTCACGTGGACGTCTTGAAATCATTTTAATATCAAGCACAAAATTGTGTGCAGAGCTCGGCAGATCTGGACTGTTTCAACAAACATACAAACAGTGTTCCAAACTCCAGTCAACCGCAGAGCGCACGAGGACAACACAATTGACCAACTATCTCAACTGTCAAGTCGTATATCCATACGCCTACAAGTAGTTCGTCAAGAAATTAAACCCCAGAAACTGTGGTGTCTCACTTCCAAAAGTCTGGTCTTGGATACCACTGTCCTGGTCTTTTTCTCTTGCAATCTCAATAGCCCGGTCTAGATCCCTTAACACAATCCTTGCCTAAAATAACTTAAAACTAAATCTTTGCCAAAAATATCTTTAAAAAATTCTTGCTTTAAGTAGCTTAAAACAACCCTTGCCTGTAAACCTTACTTAACACAACCCTTGCCTGTAAACCTTACTTAACACAACCCTTGCCTGTAAACCTTACTTAACACAACCCTTGCCTGTAAACCTTACTTAACACAACCCTTGCCTGTAAACCTTACTTAACACAACCCTTGCATGTAAACCTTACTTAACACAACCCTTGCCTGTAAACCTTACTTAACACAACCCTTGCCTGTAAACCTTACTTAACACAACCCTTGCCTGTAAACCTTACTTAACACAACCCTTGCCTGTAAACCTTACTTAACACAATCCTTGACCACCAGAAGACGCCCACGCCGCTGCTGGGAAGCGCCAACAAAGACATACGAGTGACACAGGAGCTCCGTCTGCCGAGCTGTAGAACTAGCGCTAGAATGGTGACAGGCGAAGATATAGTTCGTCTCCTAGCTTAGGGCACGATGCGGGAAGTTTTTGTAGGCCCATTAAAACATGCATTTAAAGTGTGAAAAAAAATTTGCGCTGGGTTTTTGTAGACCATTTAAATATGTGTACAAAGGGTGGGGAAAAAAACAACAACGATTGTCGGCGATTAAGTCTGACTCAAGGGCTGATCAGATGACTCTCTTAGGGGCCATCACAAGTCGGTCTAGACCAGGCCCCAAGTCTGAAATTATGGGTCCCAAGTCAGTCTAGACAAAGCCCCAAGTCTGTCACGCCACTAGAAAGAATAATATAACAACTGACGATATTTCCTTTCTATTTCGATGGTACCCTGTTCATGATATTGCTGTCTTCACTGTCCATGATACTGTCTTCATTGTTCATGATACTCTTGTCTTCACTGTTCATGATACTGCTGTCTTCACTGTCCATGATACTGTCTTCACTGTTCATGATACTGCTGTCTTCACTGTTCATGTTACTGTCTACACGGTCTTCACTGTTCATGATACTGTCTATACCCATATACTATTCATGCTTTTGTCTACACCTGTGTTTCAGAACGGTGGCCTGCGGACCCGTACCGGTCCGCGACCCTTACTTTGCCGGTCAGCACAACATCAATAATTTATGGGCAAATAAAAACATAATATTATTAATAAATCTGGCACCGATCCGCCAAATTGTCCACGGGTCCACCGGTCCGTCAAATCGTCCACGGGTCTATTGGTCCGCCAAATCGTCCACGGGTCCGCCAAATTAAAAAGTTTTGGAAACACAGGTCTACAACTAATCAAATATTTAAATGAGTTTAAGAAAAAAAACAAAAACCCTTCAATTTGCTCGGAGACCTTAATTTAACGCATTTTAATCTGATGACACTCCAACCGCAAATTCCCTCCCACCCCCCTCCAAATCCAAACCCACCTACGCCTCCACTCCAGGTGGATGGCCTGACTGCCACCTTGCCGTCCCACGACTGAGTCGAGATTTATCACATCCATATCCGAGCACGCTAATTATCCGGATCTGTCACTAATTTATCCGACATCTGAAAGGACCGCTTGTGATGAATGTAGACGTGGTCCCGATAGATTTCACACGGCGCAGATAGCTTGATAGAACTTTCTCGCTTCAAATACACAGCGCGGAACGGAAGGCGCTATCCTTTTTTAAAAAGTATTATTTAATTTATAATTATTATTTTTTTTGGGCACAAAACATAGGAGCCTCATAAATAAAGAACACTGCGGGAATTTCCGTGCCTATTTTAAAACCGAGGGGGTAACCCAATCCACATGATGGTATTTATGGGAAGGCTCGCCTTGTCGCCGTCAAAACAGTGAGGAATAAAAGGAGAAACCCAATACCCTGGTGATCGACGTCACACCACTGTCTCAGCCATTCAGGGGCCTGGACAACTTTTTAACGACACACTTTTTTCTACTTTTTTTTTTTTTTTTTATAAACTCTGTTTGGGCCTCTGCTTGTTAAGATTGTCCCAATAATAAAAATTCGGTAAAAACAGAAAGAAAAAAAACAAGGAAAAAAAAAAAAAAAAAAAAAAAACCAAAAAGAAATGACAAAGAATTAGGTTCAATATTTAAAAGAGGTTTTTTATAGCTCCAAAAAATTGTTATACAATGGTCTATTTTATTTGCTATAAAGTTATCTATATCAATTTATGTGTTAAAAAAATAAAAAAATAATTTTCTTTGTAGATTTCCATTTAAATGTGTTCTATAATTAACTATATAATGGTTTATGTACATATTATTATTATTGGTAGTTTTCTATAGCGTGATACCCCAGCCTAGGGGTTACAATTTAACAAACATAATCATGACCTTAAAAATTAACTTACATTAATTAAAAAAACAAAACAAATGTGTATTCGCCCAAATATTCCATAACTATGACAATTGACATGTGAAGCCATGGACGGCACCCAGCAGCATCGTTTAATGGTCAGAGGGGGAATCAGTCAGGATAGTAGAGTTTAAAGAGATGTGTTTTGAGTGCAGTTTTGAAGGCTATGATGGTTGATTTATTTCTGATGTGTAGTGGAAGAGAATCCCATTGTTTGGGGGCACAGTAGGAGAAAGATCGTTCACCGTATGTTTTTGTGCGAGTCTTTGGGACAGAAAGAATACGCCCGTCTGCGGAGGAGCGAAGCTGTCGAAGGGGTGAATAGACAGTGAGAAGTTCGGTTAGATTGGAAGGGCTGGAATTCGAGAAAAAATTGTGGCAGAGAACAGAGAGTTTGTAGTCAATCCGTTTAATATAAGTCACCAAATAAACTGCTATACAGTTTGCTACTTCGAACAATTTCAAGATAAAAATCACTGGTGGCTCCAGGAGAGGCTAATTGGAACGACGCTCCTATCACCCCCCCCCCCCCCACACACACACACTTATAATGTCGTTTGTTCGGCTAGATCTAATACATGAATCTATTAAACCATTTAAAGGCAGAAAAAAAAACATTTCTACAGAAACAAAAATCATGCCATTGCATTTCATCAAATTAAAGAGGGCCCATATAAAATGTGACAATTTTTTATAGAGACCTTTTCACTTAAATTATTTTTGTTAATCACAGCAGAGAAATACTTGTTCATATTTTCCAACACGTTATGTCCCTTTATGTCAGTCACATTGAGAGCCACACGATTAAAATCCACTCATTGTTTGTAATGAATCTTGAACAAATCCTCATTTGGTGACATTTTGCGCTCTTCCTCGTAGGCGCTTTAAAAGAAGTTTTCATGATCCTAGCAAACCTCGGCTGGTGGATCCCACCAAACCTCGGCTGGGGGATCCCACCAAACCTCGGCTGGTGGATCCCTCCAAACCTCGGCTGGGGGATCCCACCAAACCTCGACTGGTGGATCCCACCAAACCTCGGCTGGGGGATCCCACCAAACCTCGGCTGGTGGATCCCACCAAACCTCGGCTGGGGGATCCCACCAAACCTCGGCTGGTGGATCCCACCAAACCTTGGCTGGTGGATCCCACCAAACCTTGGCTGGTGGATCCCACCAAACCTCGGCTGGGGGATCCCACCAAACCTCGGCTGGGGGATCCCACCAAACCTCGGCTGGTGGATCCCACCAAACCTCGGCTGGTGGATTCCACCAAACCTCGGCTGGGGGATCCCACCAAATCACAGCTTGAAGATCCCAATAACCCCCCCGGCTTGAAGATCCCTCCAAATCACAGCTTGAAGATCCCAATAACCCCCCGGCTTGAAGATCCCTCCAAATCACAGCTTGAAGATCCCAATAACCCCCCCCCCCGGCTTGAAGATCCCACCAAACCCGGGCTGGAAGATCACAGCAAAACCTTGCTGGAAGTTTCCATCAAACTCCCAAGTGGAAGATCCCATCAAAACCCAGAAGAAAGATACAATCTAGCCCCGGCTTGAAGATCACACCAAACCCCAGCAGGAAGATCCCATCAAAATCTGGCTGAAAGATCCCATTAATCTCCATCTGGCAGATCACATCAAGTTCCCGCTTGAAGATCCCTTCAAGCCACAGCTTAAAGATCCCACTAAACCCCGGCTTGAAGATCCCAGCAAACCCCGGCTGGTGCTCCGAGAATCGGACACACTCTATTCCTTTCCCCTCATATGGCTTACAATAAGCCATCACCATAGGCATGGGGACATAAGTTATCAACTTATTTCTGATTGTACACGATTTAAATATCCTAGAAACTAAGTTTTTCTTATAAATCCTTTACATGCATTTATAAATTATTTTTTATTAATATCCTAATGACCCACCCACTTTTAGAACGCAGATTTATTTCACCAACTTTTACACCGCAGATTTATTTCACCCACTTTTACACCACAGATTTATTTCACCCACTTTTACACCGCAGATTTACTTCACCAACTTTTACACCGCAGATTTATTTCACCCACTTTTACACCGCATATTTATTTCACCAACTTTTACACCGCAGATTTATTTCACCCACTTTTAGAACGCAGATTTATTTCACCCACTTTTAGAACGCAGATTTATTTCACCCACTTTTAGAACGCAGATTTATTTCACCCACTTTTACACCGCAGATTTATTTCACCCACTTTTACACCGCAGATTTATTTCACCCACTTTTACCCTGCAGATTTATTTCACCCACTTTTACACCGCAGATTTATTTCACCCACTTTTACGCCGCAGATTTATTTCACCCACTTTTACCCTGCAGATTTATTTCACCCACTTTTACACCGCAGATTTATTTCACCCACTTTTACGCCGCAGATTTATTTCACCCACTTTTACACCGCAGATTTATTTCACCCACTTTTACACCGCAGATTTACTTCACCAACTTTTACACCGCAGATTTATTTCACCCACTTTTACACCGCAGATTTATTTCACCCACTTTTACACCGCAGATTTATTTCACCCACTTTTACACCACAGATTTATTTCACCCACTTTTACACCACAGATTTATTTCACCCACTTTTACGCCGCAGATTTATTTCACCCACTTTTACGCCGCAGATTTATTTCACCCGCTTTTACTCCGCAGATTTATTTCACCAACTATTTCAGAAAAAGAAAAGAAACTATAACGCACCAAACGAACTTGCAATATTTAAACCAAAAAAAAAGGAATCTCATTTAACGCATTTATCAGGAATTTTGTTACATCTATGTTACATTAGTGCCATCCCATTTCCTTTATCCCATTTCCTTCATCCCATTTCCTTCATCCCATTTCCTTCATCCCATTTCCTTCATCCCATTTCCTTCATCCCATTTCCTTCATCCCATTTCCTTCATCCCATTTCCTTTATCCCATTTCCTTCATCCCATTTCCTTCATCCCATTTCCTTCATCTTACTCTTGAAAAACAGGAAAAACGAGTTTTGGGGGGTGTGTTAAGGCTGAAACGTTCACAGAATGTGTTGTCATTAGCAACGAGGACACGTGCCTAACTTTCAGCTCGATAGGTTGGCGGGAAGTGGGTATATTAGCCGAACGAAGATTTTTACCCAAAACTCGCAAAAGCGCAGTTTTTAGAAAGGATTTTTTAAAAAAAATATCCCCAATTGAAAAGAAAAAAAAAAAAGAACCAAGGTGTTGTGCATTTCCTCTCATTAGAATTAATAGTTGTGTTTTATGATTGCTATCTAAGGGGGGTGGGGTTGGGATTTTACTTTTCATTGGCAACAACTGTGTCTGTTTTGGACATTGGAAAGAGGTTTCCCACCACGGTCTGGGAATGATGATTCATATAATGACATGTTTCACAACGTTCAGACGCCAAGGTAGTTTAACACTCAACACAATCTTCTCATGTAATGAGCAAAGCTGTCTTACACATAACACTCAACACAATGTTCTCATGTAATGAGCAAAGCTGTCTTACGCACTGTGCACAAGAAAGACGTTCATTTTTGTGCACCAATAAAAACTTACATTAAATGTTCATGGGCCGACCTGGCCGCAGCACAAAATCAATCATTTCTAAAATGTCTTTATTTGGATATCTGATATAAGGAAAAGGGGATCCAGGCGTTTCAAATGGCCAAAAATCTGTTTGTTCCACCCTACACAATCTCAGGTACATATCTTTAGACAAAACAAAAAAAACAAAAATTAATAATAATAATAATTCACAATTATTCATTATTACTACATCTCACCACTTATGACACACTAAATCCAATGGACTACGATTAGTCGATTGTTTTGTCACGTGATACGTGTAAAAACAAGTAATACTTCCGGTAGGCTGTCTGCAACACACTAGTCGCTCACAAATTTTTCTTCAAACAACTTTCTTCCTTTAATCATAACTGAATTATAATTATTGTCACATTTAATGAATGTCATTTAAAGAAACGCGTGTATTCAAGAATATTTTGAAAAGTAAAATTTTAATAAACACTGGGGAAGCGCTGATGGAGACAAACATTTTGCTTTAGAATTAATGATAATGGCAATGGCTGATCAGCTGTTTATCTGTTGTTATGTGTAGCAGAAAGCCTACTAATGGCTGGTACGTATCACGTGACAAAACAAGGAAGTGACTAATCGTAGTCCATTACAACAAAAAATGATGCTATAATATTAAAAAGTATAGCTCACCCAACATTGGCGGCAGGATTGCGAGAACTTCCCATCTACTTAAGTTACTTGACAAAACATGAACTCAAATAACGCACATTGAAGAATCACAATCTTTGCTACCCCCTTACCCCCGTGATACGTCACTGCACACTTTTTATTTCCCGCCCATGAACCATATTAAATATTCTGATGTCCTAGCCACTTTTACAGCCGCATATTTATTACAACATATTTAAATTGAGCATGAAGGAAGCGAACATTGAAGTCAACAAATGGGAGATCATTGCCGAACAACGTTCCAGCTGGCGAACGGCAGTGTACGAAGGAGTGAAAAAGGCAGAAGATGTGCGGAACGAAGCCCTTGCAAGAAAAAGAACAGCACGAAAGGCCAAAATTAACCAGGAATCATCATTCTCCTGCGTGAAATGCAGACGAGATTGTCATTCCAGGATTGGCCTAGTGAACCACTCGTCGAAGTGTAGGACTACAATATAGCTACTCCATCGTCTCGTGAAGACGGAAGGATGCCATACATTTAAATTGAGACGATTTCATTTTCCGAAAAGAAAATATTACGCGCCAAACGCAGTTGCGTTAAAAAAAAATAATTTAACGTAGTTATCGGGACATATGTTTTGCGCGCTATCATGAAATGGAAATGGTCAAATCACAAGCAAAACATACACAAGAGATATTTCCTTCAACAACAAACAAATATTATAGTCACGTAACAAGACGACAGTCTCGCTACTTTGATATTTCGGAACGGAAAATAACAACACCCTGTCGTTCTATGATGGAATATGCTATTGGGTTGTTACCCCCCCCCACCCCCACACCCCATGTGGTGACAACACACACTTTGGCATACCAATTCTGAAATTAGCCCTGTCTTGGAGAGTCTGTCTTACGTTAAATAATTGAATGCTTCTGTCACTTCTGAGATGCATTCATAGAACATTAAACTTTCCGGAAATAGGCAGCTTTTGTGGTCAGATGTCCGGTTGACCGATGGTCAGATGGGCAGTCGTTGGCACCATCGAACGGCAACAAACTCCTACCCACTGACATGGCTGCCTTGGTCACATGATCTGTTTTCTAATGTTCTGCACGCGACACTCACGTGCAGGTAGTGTGCGCCTATTCTTCACAAATAATGGAGACAAATCGGCAAATTTGAAGATAATGCTCTAAACTTTGGCCAGGTAGTCGTGATGTTTGGCACATCTCTTCATCCAGTCATCCAGCTTTGGATGTCAACGCTTATTTTTACAAGTTACAAGTCAATTTGTTATGTCAAAGAAATGTATGTGTGTGTATGTTTCTCATCGGTTGTCCATGCAAATGGGGTGCTTATGTTTGATTATGTGCCCATGACTGTGTCTGAGATGTGTCTGATTAGTTATAGTTGGGTGCCCGTGACATAATTCAGACCACCAAAATTCGACGGCGTCTCAATAGATATATTTCTAAAATACAATAATTGGTCATTAAAGTTCACAACATCGCTGACAGCTCAACAAAGATTGTGCATGATAACACATAATAATAATGTGTACGCTAACACAGATTGTGTATTCTAACACAGATTGCGTACGCTATAGCACAGATTGTATACACTAACACAGATTGTGTACGCTAGCACAGATTGTGTACGCTAGCGCAGATTGTGTACGCTAACACAGACTGCGTACGCTGGCACAGATTGTGTACGGTAACACAGATTGTGTACTTTAACGCAGGATGTGTACGCTAACACAGATTATGTACGTGCTTAGAGCCATAAGAACAAAGGACACGTACATTATAAGAGCAGCAAGGTGTCGAAGAATCCTGGCTGACTGTGTCGTTAGCTCTGTCTCTAGTATCAATAGTATGATACTCTCATCACATTGGGAAATGGTGTCGGTGGGCCGTCGAGCGCGAGCAATTAAATATGACACTTTGATGAGGTTCGATAACTCTACTCGCCAATACGATTTTCAGTACTGTTCTGTTCCTCGTATGCATGGCTTATATCAAATGTGACACCAGTGTTATATTATATGATTGTCACTAATGTTCTGTCCCCGGCATGGCTTATATCAAATGTGACACCAGTGTTATATTATATGATTGTCACTAATGTTCTGTCCCCGGCATGGCTTATATCAAAAGTGAAACCAGTGTTATATTATATGATTGTCACTAATGTTCTGTCCCCGGCATGGCTTATATCAAAAGTGATACCAGTTTTATATAATATGAATATGATTGTCACTAATGTTCTGTCCCCGGAATGGCTTATATCAAAAGTGATACCACTTTTATATAATATGATTGTCACTAATGTTCTGTCCCCGGCATGGCTTATATCAAAAGTGATACCAGTTTTATATAATATGAATATGATTGTCACTAATGTTCTGTCCCCGGCATGGCTTATATCAAAAGTGATACCAGTGATATAATAAACTGATGTTTACCTCATAGATAAAATATAAAAAATACAAAAACAACAGTCATCACGTTGTTGGGTATTCTTTGCATTTTAGTCAAGATACAAGATTGCGCCGTAAGTAAAGGATGATCCTGATCTATTTGTTTATGGTTCAGCAAGTTAAATCGATTCTTTAATGAGCTTGAGTCAACATCTACTTTACATTTGTATGTCTCAAGTTCAAGTATCTCAGGTTCAATTATCTCATGTTTAATTATCTCAAGTTCAAATATCTCAAGTTCAAATATCTCAAGTTCAATTATCTCAAGTTCAAATATCTCAAGTTCAAATATCTCAAGTTCAATTATCTCAAGTTCAATTATCTCAAGTTCAAATATCTCAAGTTCAAATATCTCAAGTTCAATTATCTCAAGTTCAATTATCTCAAGTTCAAGTATCTCAAGTTCAATTATCTCAAGTTCAATTATCTCAAGTTCAAGTATCTCAAGTTCAAATATCTCAAGTTCAATTATCTCAAGTTCAATGTTCAAATATCTCAAGTTCAATTATCTCAAGTTCAAATATCTCAAGTTCAATTATCTCAAGTTCAAGTATCTCAAGTTCAATTATCTCAAGTTCAATTATCTCAAGTTCAATTATCTCAAGTTCAAGTATCTCAAGTTCAATTATCTCAAGTTCATATAAAGAAGGGTTTCACTGATTACTTTTCTTCATACATTGACAGATTTGTTAGTGAGAACGTTGTATGCAATGGTCGCCCAACTCCAAGCTAAACACAACTTGTGGTTCTAAAGCAGTGGTTCTCAACCTTCCTAATGCCGCGACCCTTTTAATACAGTTCCTCCTGTAGTTGCGAGCCCCAACCGCAAAATAATGTTCTTAGCTACTTCATAACTGTAGAGTATATCATAGTATATGTGTTTTCCGATGGTCTTGGGCGACCCTTGGGAAAGGGTCGTTCGACCCCCAAAGGCTTCGCGACCTACAGGTTGAGAACCGCTGTTCTAAAGGCTGAATCTTAAACGTTTAAAAAAATAATATTTTCATTGATTTACCCTTAAATATAAGAAAATATGATGCCATCTATTTATTAGCATTGAAATGTCGTACAGAATATTATGTTAATTCTTTACCACGAACTGTCATTTTAAGAATGTAATGTCATTTATTTACCCTGAAATGTCATATGAAACATAACGTTTTGACCTCGTCTAAGGTCTTGTCATCGTTCGGCCAATGGAATGTTGACATGTAAGCGGGGACTCAGCTTAAAGATTTTGATCAAATGTTTTCTGTTATAAATGTGAAGTGCTTCTTCCAGTTAATAAATGTAAAGTGCTTCTTCCAGTTAATAAATGTAAAGTGCTTCTTCCAGTTAATAAATGTAAAGTGCTTCTTCCAGTTAATAAATGTAAAGTGCTTCTTCCAGTTAATTAATGTAAAGTGCTTCTTCCAGTTAAAAAATGTAAAATTCTTCTTCCAGTTAATAAATGTAAAGTGCTTCTTCCAGTTAATAAATGTAAAGTGCTTCTTCCAGTTAATAAATGTAAAGTGCTTCTTCCAGTTAATAAATGTAAAGTGCTTCTTTCAGTTAATAAATGTAAAGTGCTTCTTCCGATAAATAAATGTAAAGTGCTTCTTCCAGTTAATAAATGTAAAGTGCTTCTTCCAGTTAATAAATGTAAAGTGCTTCTTCCCATAAATAAATGTAAAGTGCTTCTTCCAATTATAAATGTAAAGTGCTTCTTCCACTTAATAAATGTGACGTGCTTCTGCCGATGATACATGAGCCAAATCATTAAAAAAATTCCTATTTGACATTAAACAAGCGTAAGTCAATGAAGACATCTGTTGATACATGCTGGAATGCTTTAAAACATCCACTGTTGAAAACTTGGGTTAAATTGCATTAAGAGGCCACTTTAATTTTTTTCAAATGTGTACTGTCATCGTGTAGAGTACAAGAAAACGGCACTAAACACATGTCAACACTAGAGCTGCGTTGTAGAGTTTGAAATACAAGATACTGATGCTCAATTCTAAATAATACTTGATTACTGGATACTAACACCTTGCTGACTTTTATAGCATAGAGTCACAGAGCTGTCTTGCAGACTTTTTTAACATAGAGCTGTCTTGTAGACGCTTATAACATAGAGGTGTCTTGCAGACTTTTATAACATAGAGCTGACTTGATAACTTTTATAGCATAGAGCTGTCTTGCAGACTTTTATAGCATAGAGCTGACTTGATAACTTTCATAGCATAGAGCTGTCTTGATAACTTTTATAGCATAGAGCTGTCTTGATAACTTTTATAACATAGAGCTGTCTTGTAGACGCTTATAACATATAGGTGTCTTGTAGACGCTTATAACATAGAGGTGTCTTGTAGACGCTTATAACATAGAGGTGTCTTGTAGACGCTTATAACATAGGGGTGTCTTGGTAGACGCTTATAACATAGAGGTGTCTTGGTAGACGCTTATAACATAGAGGTGTCTTGGTAGACGCTTATAACATAGAAGTGTCTTGGTAGACGCTTATAACATAGAGGTGTCTTGTAGACGCTTATAACATAGAGGTGTCTTGCAGACTTTTATAACATAGAATTGTCATGTACTATTTTAAAATCTAGAAACATTTCGCCAAATCAAAACTATGTAGAGAAATCAAGTATTTGAGCTATATACTATATTATATCCGGACCTAACACCGAAAGGTCTATACAGATATTTCAGCCTATGATAATGAATGCTTGGAATGTGTTTATCAGTTTAATTTCTATTAGTTGTCAATTGCATATATATATATTAGTGGCCTATATAATATATCATGCTACGTTTGTTGTGTGCCTGCTGCAGAATTATCAGTTTTTGAAAGCAAGGAAAGGATTACATATCATGTGTCCCAAACAGTTTAATTATATGATTATCTTATATTGTATTAAATCAATTAATCTTACTTTAAATGATAATGTCTCTTCACTAAGCATTCCCATAATCATTATGAATTTTGCATTTCTTCAAAGATTAAATTCTGATCTAAGTCAAGAAGCTGAGTTAGCTTGATACAGGTGCACATCGTGATTCCACATACAAACAACTAAATAACGAATTACCGTAACATTAATAGAAACTGAATAATTAGTTTATAATGGGATACAATATTGAGAAGACGTTGTTCAATAATGATTGACGTCCTGTGCTGAGCGCAAAGAAAGACAACTCACCCGACTGAAAGCGATGGGAACATCTTGAAGTCTGTTTCGTTCATTTTGATGTGGACTGATCTCTTTACTTCTCAGTGGTGGTGATGTCGTCTGCTGGTCTCGTTCAATTATAGTTTTTGAGGTTACCGGGGCATACAAGATCACAATTTTTCTACCCACGACCCGGTGTATTTCTGGTCGGTATGTCTTGCTGGTGTCTTACTTGTTGATATCTGTCTTTTTTGGTCACGGTCTTTTTGGTATCTGCGTTGCCAATGTCTGACGCGGTGGTATCTGCCTTGTTAGTGTCTAACTTTCTAGTATCCGTCTTGGTACTATCTGTCTTGTTGGTATCTGGCCTGCCTTGCGGGTATCTGCCTTGCAATTATCCGTCTTGTTGATATCTGCCTTGTTGATGTTTCACTTGTTGCTATCTGTCTTATTGGTACCTCTGTCACCTTGGTATCTGTGATGTTATATCCAGCTCAATAACTCGGCCTTGATTTTAGAGTTTAGAGTTTCTCTCAAATGTCCAAAAAAATTAATAAAAAATCGTTGTTCTCTAACAGTTACAAAGAAACACCACCAAATATGTGGGTGGAGTTTGCTAGACTCAATACAAATTCTTATATTCAAATTTTTATAAAAACTCGATCAATGTTTGTAAGAGAGATATAGTTATCTTGTCTCATTTCAGTATTGAGTTTCGTTTTCGGATCCTTTGCCGGTGTTTTAGACCGGCTTTTTGAATTCACGAGGTTGAGAAATCCTTTTTTAAAACTATTTTTTTCCGACACTATCTTTATTTTCTTCTCGACTTATAACAAAACCTCCACTATGTATTCTTCGAATTTCTCCTACCGTATTTCTGCACAGTGAAGGTTCAATGTAATTGAAGTTCTAGGCGGTTACTCTGCGGCTCCCATCTCATGATATCGGCTTTAGAAAAATCCTCCTAATACTTCCACCGATGGTTCGGTGAGAGGGTGGGCCCAAACCTACAGCACCGAGTTAACTGGCTCAACAGGTTGTTAGTGAGGCTCGCTCAGAACGGCAGAGGCCCCAACAATGGGCTCTATTGATTGCCTGTAATCGGCTTGTGCCACCCCCCTTTATTGTCACTTCAAGAGACGCCAGCGCTGGGGACCCGATCCTTTCAGGAAAGGAGAGGGCGTGGCCCCGATCTCCGTGACATTGGGGCGGGCTCAGGTCATGTGATTTGAAATCGGAGACGTGATTGGCAGCTGGCGTTGGCATGCTTCACGTTTTCGCCAGATACTTTTGTTTAGCGGTAGTGGATTTCCCACCATAGGCCACCGCGTCTCCATTTTAAACGTTTTTACGGTGCTAGGTCATATCCCTTTTCTTGCTGCTCATGATTCTTACCGTACTTTCATCAATTCGTCTCATCTTAACATTGTACTTTCGTATCTGAGTATCATCTTAACATTGTACCATACTTTCGTATCTGAGTATCATCTTAACATTGTACCGTACTTTCGTATCTGAGTATCATCTTAACATTGTACCATACTTTCATATCTGAGTATCATCTTAACATTGTACCATACTTTCGTATCTGAGTATCATCTTAACATTGTACCATACTTTTATCACTGCATCTCATCTTAACATTGTACCACACTCTCATCATTGTGTCACATGTTAACATTGTACCATACTTCCATCCTTGCGTCTCAACTTAACATTGTACCATACTTTCATCATTGCATCTCATCTTAACATTGTACCATACTTTCATCCTTGCGTCTCAACTTAACATTGTACCATACTTTCATACTTGCGTCTCAACTTAACATTGTACCATACTTTCATACTTGCGTCTCAACTTAACATTGTACCATATACTATCCTAATTTAGAAATTTGTTTAATATAGATTATCATAATTGTAATTTGTACAATAAATAGTAGCGTAATATAGTAATCTGTCCAATATAGATTATACAACTATAGTAATCTGTCCAATATAGATTATACAACTATAGTAATCTGTCCAATATAGATTATACAACTATAGTAATCTATACAATATAATATATTATATTAATCGTAATATTATCTGCCTAATATAGATTATTGATTATCCTGAATTATTAACACTGTCATCGTAATTATTGTCACGGTTTGACACTTTAACACTGTCATAATTCATCATTTGAGTATTTTAAAGGTAGTCTTTAAAGGCCGGCAACTTTTCAGCCTGTCTCAAGCAGCCCACTGGGGAATAGGTTACCAACCCCTGCTATTTACTTATTTTCCCATATTTGACCAAATATTTTATCCCAATAAACAATTTTTTTAATCATTTTATATACCAATATAGAAATCTAGAAATCATATGTAATCGAAATATAAATTTTACACCACTTTAAAAAAAATACTTCGGGTTCTCAAACATGTAAGAGTCATGACACCAATGATGCATCCAGGATTTCCTTAGGGGCCCTATTTCAAATTCTAATGAGCGCACTGAGAAAAACGAATTTGTAATAAAAAATTTTTTTTGCCATGTCGCACTTTCACTGGTTCTAGGTAGGACATTGTCCATCTATTGGTCTTGCCTTGGTCCTGGTTAGGACATTGTCCATCTATTGGTCTTTCCTTGGTCCTGGTTAGGACATTGTCCATCTATTGGCCTTGACTTGGTCCTGGTTAGGACATTGTCCATCTATTCACCCTGCACTGGTCCTGATTAGGACATTGTCCATCTTTTCGCCCTGCACTGGTTCTAGTTGGCATCAGATCACTTAACATATACTTCTGAAACTGTATATTGTATACTTTATAACGAGAAATCACCCCTCCCCCCCCCTCCCCCCAACACGTACACTTGTGTTGTTTTTGTTTTCTCCAAATGTTACAGCAAAGGAATTGAGAGTTTAACATGATGTTCTGTTCTTCATATAATTTAATATCAACTCATTTAGTGAGCAGTTCTTGACTCGCGAATAGGAAATAAATTCCGCAATATACCAACCATCACAGCCTTCATAACTGAACTCAAAACTCATCTCTTTGATCTCTACTATCCTGACTGATTACCCCTCCTCCCCCCCACGCCCCCCTCTGACCGATAAGCGATACTGCTGGGTGCCGCCCATGGCTTGACATTTAAAAAGTTATGGAATGGTTGGAGCGAATACACATTTGTTTTGTTTTATTTAATTAATGTATGTTAATTTTTAAGTTCATGATTATGTTTGTTGAATTGTTTGTACAGCGTGGTGAGCCCAGCCCTAGGTTGGGGTACTACGCTATAAAAAAACTTCTTATAATAATAATAAAATAAAATACTTTAGGAATTTATATCAATTGAATGTATCACAGGAAAGGAAATATAATTGTGGGGCCCTTAGTTTAGTATGTGTTTATAATGAAAATGTACGAACACATCAAATCACCATCTTATAATATCATTGCAAGCAGCAACCCACCAAACAAAGGCGGCGGTACAAATGCGTGAAATTCCCATTCACTTTAATTACGTGAGAAAACATTCATTCAAGTAACGCACTATATGCAAGTCTCAATAACTGTAAGCCCCCCCCCCCCCCCGCTCCCCCGTATGCCAACTGCCCTGAACTGTAATAGTATTCTCATGTCGCAACTCCCTTGCTCTATTTTTTTTTTAGAATCTCATTTAGCGTAGAATCGTATTTAGTGAAATCGGCGCCATCTGGTGGCGTTAGTGACATTCTGATTTAGAGAATTGTGTATGCCGTGACATCAGCGCCATCTAATACCCTTAGCGACATTCTGACGTAAAGAATTGTGTATTTCTGATATTTTAGCACGCCGTCTAAAGCACTATAAATTTAGGAAGCACGATGACGACAATATCTCTTTATGAATAGTAAGAAAGAAATAGGCATTCCGGCTAATGTGCTTCTGTGGTCCCTTTATTGAGAGTCACTTCCCTTTGTTTATGATAGATTTAGGGTTCGGGTTAGGGTGAGCGACAGAGGGACCAGTAGCGTGCAATTACCGGCATTCCTAAGGTATTTTTTAAAATCTTTTTTTTTTTTAAATCAATGCAGTCTAATCATGGTATCCAGTACATTACAATCATTGTATCCAGTACAGTACAATTATTGTATCTAATGCAGTACTTTGTGGATTTCAAGAAGGCATTCGACAGGGTTTGGCATGCTGCTTTATGGGCCACCATGTGGTACTACAACATCAACACAAACCTAACCAAAACGATATGCAGCCTCTATGATAAGGCCACCAGTGCAGTCTTCTTCAACGACAACATCGGCGATTGGTTCAGGACCACGGTTGGAGTACGACAAGGCTGCTTGCTGTCCCCCACCCTGTTCAACATCTTCTTAGAGAGAATTATGTCAGATGTACTGGAAGCGCATGTAGGGACATTCAGAATTGGTGGCAGAACAATCACCAACCTACGCCTTACGGATGATATAGATGGACTGGCCGGAAGGGAAGAAGAGCTAGCCAGCCTAGCAAAGCGTCTCGACAAGACTTCATCGTCCTTTGGCATGCAAATCAGTGCAGAAAATGATGACGAATAGCACCACTGGCATCGCCACTGAAATTAAGGTCGGGGAGGAAAGACTAGAGACAGTTGGCAGTTTCAAATACCTAGGAACAATAGTTTCGGAAGAAGGCCCCAAGCCCGAATTGATGGCCAGGATTGCGCAGACCACAACAGCACTAAAGAGGCTCAAGAAAATATGGAACGACAAAAATATAGCCCCCAGCACCAAAATCAGGCTGATGTGCTCACTAGTCCTCTCCATTTTCTTGTATGCCTGTGAGTCCTGGACATTAACTGCAGAACTTGAAAGGAAAATGAAGGCGATGAAGAATGAGATGTTTCAGAAGCATTCTTGGCATCTGCTATAGAGACCATATCACCAATGAACAAGTGAAAGAAGGGATTCGTAAAGCAATTGGGCAGTACGATGACCTCCTGGTGTCGGTAAAAAAAAGCGGAAACTTGAATGGTTTGGCCACGTAACAAGAAAACAAGGGCTCGCCAAATAAATCATGCAGGGCACAAGTAGAGGAGGGAGAAGAAGGGGAAGACAGAGAAAGAGATGGGAAGATGACATCAAAGAGTGGACGGGATTAAAACTAGTCGATGCTATGCGTAGTGCAGAAGACAGAGAAGAATGGAGAAGGATAGTTTTCATGTCATCTGTGGCGCCCCAACGGTCCAAGGACTAAGGGACATGATGATGATGATGAATACAGTACTATCATTGTATCCAGTACAGAACAATCATACCAACAGAAAGGTTTTGGACGGTGATAACAAGAGCATCAAGAAACGAAACACTACGACATACAAACCGTATGTTGACAGCAGGGGCGTATTATAGTTTGGGACGGAGCAGCCCGGGGTGGGCCAAGCTTTTTGCCATCCCTCTCCTTTCCATGTAAACAACTCTGCATTTTTCAGAAAATGTCGCCCCTCCATATTTAAAGGGCAAAAAGCCGCCCGGGGCGATCTCTCTCTCCCCCCCCGCCCCGCACCATCTCCTATACGCAACAGGCTTCCTTTACTGTATGTACAAACACAAAATATCGTGGCCTGCAAAATTCCTTGAGTTCTAGATTAATTTTACAACTTTACAATTGTGCTCCGACAGAATTATGGCGACCCTCCATGGTTTTCTTTAATTATCTAAATTTAATTCATTTTAACCGAGCGTTTTAATACAGCATTTCTACTTCTGGAGATGATGAGTACGTGAAGACTCCATGCTATCTATAGGTTGACCTGGGACTCGTGGAATTTGTGAAACTGAATACAATAGTTGTAGTCCGGGGATAGGTGATACTAAACCGTAGTCGTACTTCCGGGAGTGGTGAGACTAAATACCGTTGTCATTGTCCCGGGATTGGTGAGACTGAATACCGTTGTCATAGTCCCGGGATTGGTGAGACTGAACCGTAGTCGTAGCTACACAATTGTTGATACTAAATACCGAGGTCGTAGTTCTGGGATTGGTGAAACTAAATACCGTAGTCGTGGTCCTTGGATTGGTGAAACTAATTATGGTAGTCGTGGTCCTTGGATTGGTGAAACTAAATGCCGTAGTCCTTGGATTGGTGAAACTAAATACCGCAGTCGCATTCCTTGGATTGGTGAAACTAAATACCGTAGTCGTAGTCCTTGGATTGGTGAAACTAAATACCGCAGTCGCAGTCCTTGGATTGGTGAAACAAAATACCGCAGTCGCAGTCCTTGGATTGGTGAAACTAAATACCGTAGTCGTAGTCCAGGGATGGTTAAACTAAATACCGCTGTACCGCGATTGGCAAATACCGACGGTATGTAAATCTCCCATTCACAAAGCACTCAGCGGCGGCGTCGCGGGAAAATAAAAGCGTGCCACCTGGTGGCAAATTTATCACTCGCCGCCGTTTGTCCTCAATCTGAAGAGAAGACAGTGGAACCGGCGAAGGCAAGCCTCTCCCATTACCTCAGCCACTCAGATCGGTGGCTGCAAGAAGTCGTTATCTGTGATATATCGCTTGCTAAAAGGTCGTGACAGCCCCTTGTTGTAGTGGTGATGTCGTAGATGTGTCGGCTGGCCATGCAAAGGTAGACAACTGATACAAACAAACAAAAATTCAAAGTTTGTAACCGAAGGAGAAATGAACGGGTCCCTAACTCTAAACTTTTCAAGGAATCAAAGGGAACCACTCCGTAAGGGATTTGTAGAAGCGCCCCAGTCGTTTGCAAATGTCGAGGGAAATTGGTGTCTTCTAATGTGTAATTTCTAAGAATTTGCTTTGGGTGGGGTAGGGTTGGGCGGAAGGGGGGGGGGGGGAATCTTAGAACCGGGTTTCGGGATATACGACCGGGTGGACCGGTTGGGTCGTACGATCTGGGATGGGGAAGAAAAAAAACTCCGAAAATACCACGAAGACAAGTTTACGATATGATCAGAGTGTGATATGTTTGATATGGTGATTTATATATAATTATATTGCCATGGTGCTTCATTATTCTATGCCAGAGGTCACCAAACTACGGTCCGCGGGCCGGATCCGTCCCGCGACGTCAGTTCATCAAGCCCGTCGAAGGTACTTGAATTTGCTTGATAAAAGTTATGGAAAACGAGACGTTGTGATACAAGTTAAATATTATATTTAGAATGTTATGAGATCTTCACATGTGCGGAGATCTTCTGGCTGCTATGCGCCTTAAATTTAACATTTTCATTTTATTTAAAATTTTTGTATCTAGATATTCTTGCTTATTGCAGATAATATTGTCTGAAAATCGTACAAAACGGTATCTTAATAGGAAATGAATAAATATGCAGTATATAAAATGAATACAATAACTACTCACATCAGTACTCAATAATTCTACTGTACTGGAAACAACGATTATGCTGCACTGGGTACAATGATTGTACTGTACTGGAAACAATGCTTAAACTGTAATGGATACAATAATTCTACTGTATTTGGATACAATGATTGTGCTGCACTGGGTACAATAATTCTTCTGTACTGGATACAATGATTGTACTGTACTGGATACAATGATTGTATTTTACCGGATACAATGATGCATGTTGGAAATAAACTGGATAGATAATTATATACAATAATATCTTGTTTATCTTGTACCAGGCTATCCCAGAGGCCAACCATTTTCTGTTGCCGCCCCATTAAGATAAGATAAGATAAGATCCTTTTATTGATCCAAACAAATGGAAATATTTTTTGATAGCATTGAACATTTTCAGCACATAAATAAAACAATTTGAACACACCCAGAACACTAGGTAAATCTGATTGTGATGTGCTGCTCCAAGGCAATGACATCATTTGACAATATGTTAAATCTGCTGATGGTCCAGACATTCCTAACTGATTCGCCTTAGTGTCATAATGACATACACACCCTTATAAAAAGGAACTGGGAACAAGGGGAACGGGGTGGAAAGAAGGGCTCGGGAACCGCAGTGGAACATGACAAGAAAACGTGAATGTCAGGTAGGCGCCTTTGTAGTAGCGTTATACACTATGAAGAAGACTGGGAGCGTGCTTTTCGGTAATTTTTCGAGGTACTTCTCATAATCTGAATAGATTTTGATGTCACTTATCCAGTGGAGTAGCCAGGAGTCTGCGCCACCATGGGCAAGCCAACATTTTATCCACTCAATTCATGAAAAAGAATATCTGCAGTTGCCCCCAAAAATGTCCGCCCCCCCCCTCCTCATTTAAAAGAAGAAAAAAATGCCATATGGGGATGGGCCACCTCCACCTCCGCCCCACCCGTCCTACGCCACAGCACCCATCATAATAAAATACTTACATAAGTGATACGTCAAGGCAAAGGATTATCGACATCGCTCACTACAACCAAGTAAAATGCCAAGATAAAATTGAACCATTCAGTGGAAAATGAAACTTGTTCACACCAAGCTCATGTTAAAGGTTCTCAAAATGTTGACATTTTGTCGTTAAGACTACACTGACCAGACCAAAAGTTGTAATCTGCCGGGAAATTAGCGCGCTGGCCACGGTCTGTCGTCGGCTGGAAATCTTTCTTCCCAGGGGGATCGCGCATCTTGGAGGACGGCTCCAGTCTCGTCCCCGGAGCAAATCTCTACCGTCGGGGGTGCTACTCGTCGTGACACCCCATGACTCTGGCTAATAGGCCGCGCCCCCAAGGAGGTACAGCACTATCCCATTGATACGTAGCAGTGCTCCCTCCTAATCTCGTTAACGGGGTGTGAAGCCAGACTAACTTTTATTGTTTCCGAAAGCTGGAATTGTGATGAACAATTGTTTCGGTGGCTAAATTGGTTCAGGTTTTTAGAGTTGTTTTCGTTTTCTTCTTCTTGACATCGTCTTCGCCTGTTCTCACAGTTGACACCTCTGATACTTACACTTCTAGATTCTTCCATTCAATGTCTTTCCCTTCTATTACTTTCATTACTCGCACTTTCCATGATCTAGTTCCGCTCCCTTACCTCCCCTTGTCTCATTTCTCCCCATATTAAAACGATTTGAACAAAAGATAAATTAAAAATAAGTCAAAAAAGCAAAAATAGTAAGACTTGAACCAAGGCTGAGGTTATGATTTAGTATGTTGACTCCATATGGAATAAAGGTTATGATTTAGTATGTTGACTCCATATGGAATAAAGGTTATGATTTAGTATGTTGACTCCATATGGAATAAAGGTTATGATTTAGTATGTTGACTCCATATGGAATAAAGGTTATGATTTAGTATGTTGACTCCATATGGAATAAAGGTTATGATTTAATATGCTGACTCCATATGGAATAAAGGTTATGATTTAGTATGCTGACTGCATATGGAATAAAAGTTATGATCTAGTATGCTGACTCCATATGGAATAAAGGTTATGATTTAGTATGCTGACTCCTTATGGAATAAAGGTTATGATTTAGTATGCTGACTCCATATGGAATAAAGGTTATGATCTAGTATGCTGACTCCATATGGAATAAAGGTTATGATCTAGTATGCTGACTCCATATGGAATAAAGGTTATGATTTAGTATGCTGACTCCAAATGGAATTAACACAATAAATCTGCCTGACCTTGTGTTGCAACGCACCAACTTTCCCACAGCAACAGATATGCAGCACGCCGTCTGACACCTACCAGTTGTTCAGTGAATTCCGTGTAAGCGAGCTTAGCGGATGAAAGTAGGTTTTTACAAATTTCAAAGTCGTCCTGATACAAGAAGAGGTCCCCGGGTGTCAAGTGCCCGGATGTCACTTTACAGACAACTGAAACAATTTTTTGAGGCTATAACAAATCATTGCTTGCCGTGAAAAGGAATAAACCTTCGTTAAAAGATGAGTTATATAAGATAAGGGGCTAATTCAGATAGATCGTACCTCATCATTAGGTTTAGGGATCGATTTAGGGTTCAGGTTAGGTTTAGGGATAGATTTAGGGTTCAGGTTAGGTTTAGGGATACATTTAGGGTTCAGGCAACCAAGATGGCGGCCATGGTAAAAAAAACGCGGTACAATCTATCCGAATTTACCAAGATAAGATAAGATGTGATCAGATAAGATGTGATATTAGTTCTAAAGGCAAAGAAACGTGATCAATTTACTCCCCTACTCCACCCACCTCATTGGCTCCCTACAGAGGCACGCATTGATCACAAGTTCTCTGTTCTCTGTTACAACTTTCTCTCTGGTTCCTGCTCTTCCTGTCTTACTGAACTTCTTACTGTCTATTCACCCCTTCGAAAGCTTCGTTCCTCCGCAGACAATCGCATTCTTTCTGTCCCAAGAACACACACTAAAACATATGGTGAACGATCTTTCTCTTTCTGTGACCCAAAACAATGAAATTCTCTCCTATTACACATCCGCAATATAACGACCATCACAGCCTTCAGAACTGCCCTAAAGACCCATCACTTTAAACTGTACTATACCGACTCCTTCTTACCCACCTCTGAGTGATAAACAACGCTCGATTCTGCTGGCTGCTGACCATGTCTGGACAGGGGTAGATAGTACTTAGGTGGGTGAGGTCAAGCTTTTCACCAATTGGTTTTAAATGTATTCGTTTTTGTATCTCTAATTTTTAAGTGAAGCGTAGTGAGCCTAGCCCCAAGCTGGGGTAATGCGCTATATAAAACCTCCTAATAATATTATATAATAAAGATAAGATAAAATAAGATATGATGAGATAAGATAAGATCCTATAAGAAACGATACGATAAGATAAATATAGATTTAAATGATAAGATAAGATAAGATAGGATATTGTAAGATTTGATAAACCACAAAGATAAGATAAAATAAGAAACGATAATGAGAATAAGAAATGATAAGATAAGAATAATTCAAGATAAGATAGGATAGGATACGATTCTTCGTTGATCCAAGTAGTTTTTTTTTTATTACACTGGACATAAATAAATACATATTCTAACAAAGAGAATATTTTACAACTTGAACAATTTAAACACAAGATAGATTACGTCTTTCTCTAGAGTAGTAATCAGAAATTCATACATACTATGCAACTTAACTCCATTAGAGACAATAATGAATTAATTATTGATCATTTAGATTTGGTAACCGCTTTGGGGGGGGGGGGGGGGGACGCTGGTCAATTGTGCCATTATAGGGAACAGTACAGTTTTTACATTTTCCGGTCCTATTCTTTACGGGGAATAATTGATGTATCTGTGAAGATGTGGGTTGGATGTATTCTGTGATAAAGTAGGTGGGATGTTTCTGTAATGAAGTAGATGGGATGTTTCTGTGATGATGTAGGTGGGATGTTTCTGTGATGAAGTAGGTGGGATGTTTCTGTGATGATGTAGGTGGGATGTTTCAGTGATGAAGTAGGTGGGATGTTTCTGTGATGAAGTAGGTGGGATGTTTCTGTGATGAAGTAGGTGGGATGTTTCTGTGATGATGTAGGTGGGATGTTTCTGTGATGATGTAGGTGGGATGTTTCTGTGATGAAGTAGGTGGGATGTTTCTGTGATGAAGTAGGTGGGATGTTTCTGTGATGAAGTAGGTGGGATGTTTCTGTGATGAAGTAGGTGGGCTGTTTCTGTAATGAAGTAGGTGGGATGTTTCTGTGATGAAGTAGGTGGGATGTTTCTGTGATGAAGTAGGTGGGATGTTTCTGTGATGAAGTAGGTGGGATGTTTCTGTGATGAAGTAGGTGGGATGTTTCTGTGATGAAGTAGGTGGGATGTCTCTGTGATGAAGTAGGTGGGATGTTTCTGTGATGAAGTAGGTGGGATGTTTCTGTGATGAAGTAGGTGGGGTGTTTCTGTGACGAAGTAGGTGGGATGTTTCTGTGATGAAGTAGATGGGATGTTTCTGTGATGAAGTAGGTGGGATGTTTCTGTGATGAAGTAGGTGGGATGTTTCTGTGATGAAGTAGATGGGATGTTTCTGTGATGAAGTAGGTGGGATGTTTCTGTGATGAAGTAGGTGGGATGTTTTTGTGATGAAGTAGATGGGATGTTTCTGTGATAAAGTAGGTGGGATTTTTCTGTGATGAAGTAGGTGGGATGTTTCTGTGATGAAGTAGATGGGATGTTTCTGTGATGAAGTAGATGGGATGTTTCTATGATGAAGTAGATGGGATGTTTCTGTGATGAAGTAGGTGGGATGTTTCTGTGATGAAGTAGGTGGGATAGATGGGATGTTTCTGTGATGAAGTAGGTGGGATGTTTCTGTGATGAAGTAGGTGGGATGTTTCTGTGATGAAGTAGGTGGGATGTTTCTGTGATGAAGTAGGTGGGATGTTTCTGTGATGAAGTAGATAGGATGTTTCTGTGATGAAGTAGATGGGATGTTTCTGTGATGAAGTAGGTGGGATGTTTCTGTGATGAAGTAGGTGGGATGTTTCTGTGATGAAGTAGGTGGGGTGTTTCTGTGATGAAGTAGGTAGGATGTTTCTGTGATGAAGTAGGTGGGATGTTTCTGTGATGAAGTAGGTGGGATGTTTCTGTGATGATGTAGGTGGGATGTTTCTGTGATGAAGTAGGTGGGATGTTTCTGTGATGAAGTAGGTAGGATGTTTCTGTGATGATGTAGGTAGGATGTTTCTGTGATGAAGTAGGTAGGATTTTTCTGTGATAAAGTAGGTAGGATGTTTCTGTGATGAAGTAGGTAGGATGTTTCTGTGATGAAGTAGGTGGGATGTTTCTGTGATGAAGTAGGTGGGATGTTTCTGTGATGAAGTAGGTGGGATGTTTCTGTGATGAAGTAGGTGGGATGTTTCTGTGATGAAGTAGATGGGATGTTTCTGTGATGAAGTAGGTAGGATGTCTCTGTGATGAAGTAGGTGGGATGTTTCTGTGATGATGTAGGTGGGATGTTTCTGTGATGATGTAGGTGGGATGTTTCTGTGATGAAGTAGGTAGGATGTCTCTGTGATGAAGTAGGTGGGATGTTTCTGTGATGAAGTAGGTAGGATGTCTCTGTGATGAAGTAGGTGGGATGTTTCTGTGATGATGTAGGTGGGATGTTTCTGTGATGAAGTAAGAGGGGTGTTTCTGTGATGAAGTAGATGGGATGTTTCTGTGATGAAGTAGATGTGATGTTTCTGTGATGAAGTAGGTAGGATGTCTCTGTGATGAAGTAGGTGGGATGTTTCTGTGATGAAGTAGGTGGGATGTTTCTGTGATGAAGTAGATGGGATGTTTCTGTGATGAAGTAGGTAGGATGTTTCTGTGATGATGTAGGTGGGATGTTTCTGTGATGATGTAGGTGGGATGTTTCTGTGATGAAGTACGTGGGATGTTTCTGTGATGAAGTAGGTGGGATGTTTCTGTGATGAAGTAGGTATGATGTTTCTGGGATGAAGTAGGTGGGATGTTTCTGTGATGAAGTAGGTAGGATGTTTCTGTGATGAAGTAGGTGTGATGTTTCTGTGATGAAGTAGGTGGGATGTTTCTGTGATGAAGTAGGTGGGATGTTTCTGTGATGAAGTAGATTGGATGTTTCTGTGATGAAGTAGATGGGATGTTTCTGTGATGAAGTAGGTAGGATGTCTCTGTGATGAAGTAGGTGGGATGTTTCTGTGATGAAGTAGGTGGGATGTTTCTGTGATGAAGTAGATGGGATGTTTCTGTGATGAAGTAGGTGGGATGTTTCTGTGATGAAGTAGGTGGGATGTTTCTGTGATGAAGTAGATGGGATGTTTCTGTGATAAAGTAGGTGGGATTTTTCTGTGATGAAGTAGGTGGGATGTTTCTGTGATGAAGTAGATGGGATGTTTCTGTGATGAAGTAGATGGGATGTTTCTATGATGAAGTAGATGGGATGTTTCTGTGATGAAGTAGGTGGGATGTTTCTGTGATGAAGTAGGTGGGATGTTTCTGTGATGAAGTAGATGGGATGTTTCTGTGATGAAGTAGGTGGGATGTTTCTGTGATGAAGTAGGTGGGATGTTTCTGTGATGAAGTAGGTGGGATGTTTCTGTGATGAAGTAGGTGGGATGTTTCTGTGATGAAGTAGGTAGGATGTTTCTGTGATGAAGTAGATGGGATGTTTCTGTGATGAAGTAGGTGGGATGTTTCTGTGATGAAGTAGGTGGGATGTTTCTGTGATGAAGTAGGTGGGGTGTTTCTGTGATGAAGTAGGTAGGATGTTTCTGTGATGAAGTAGGTGGGATGTTTCTGTGATGAAGTAGGTGGGATGTTTCTGTGATGATGTAGGTGGGATGTTTCTGTGATGAAGTAGGTGGGATGTTTCTGTGATGAAGTAGGTAGGATGTTTCTGTGATGATGTAGGTAGGATGTTTCTGTGATGAAGTAGGTAGGATTTTTCTGTGATAAAGTAGGTAGGATGTTTCTGTGATGAAGTAGGTAGGATGTTTCTGTGATGAAGTAGGTAGGATGTTTCTGTGATGAAGTAGGTGGGATGTTTCTGTGATGAAGTAGGTGGGATGTTTCTGTGATGAAGTAGGTGGGATGTTTCTGTGATGAAGTAGATGGGATGTTTCTGTGATGAAGTAGGTAGGATGTCTCTGTGATGAAGTAGGTGGGATGTTTCTGTGATGATGTAGGTGGGATGTTTCTGTGATGATGTAGGTGGGATGTTTCTGTGATGAAGTAGGTAGGATGTCTCTGTGATGAAGTAGGTGGGATGTTTCTGTGATGAAGTAGGTAGGATGTCTCTGTGATGAAGTAGGTGGGATGTTTCTGTGATGATGTAGGTGGGATGTTTCTGTGATGAAGTAAGTGGGGTGTTTCTGTGATGAAGTAGATGGGATGTTTCTGTGATGAAGTAGATGTGATGTTTCTGTGATCAAGTAGGTAGGATGTCTCTGTGATGAAGTAGGTGGGATGTTTCTGTGATGAAGTAGGTGGGATGTTTCTGTGATGAAGTAGATGGGATGTTTCTGTGATGAAGTAGGTAGGATGTTTCTGTGATGATGTAGGTGGGATGTTTCTGTGATGATGTAGGTGGGATGTTTCTGTGATGAAGTACGTGGGATGTTTCTGTGATGAAGTAGGTGGGATGTTTCTGTGATGAAGTAGGTATGATGTTTCTGTGATGAAGTAGGTGGGATGTTTCTGTGATGAAGTAGGTAGGATGTTTCTGTGATGAAGTAGGTGTGATGTTTCTGTGATGAAGTAGGTGGGATGTTTCTGTGATGAAGTAGGTGGGATGTTTCTGTGATGAAGTAGATTGGATGTTTCTGTGATGAAGTAGATGGGATGTTTCTGTGATGAAGTAGGTAGGATGTCTCTGTGATGAAGTAGGTGGGATGTTTCTGTGATGATGTAGGTGGGATGTTTCTGTGATGATGTAGGTGGGATGTTTCTGTGATGAAGTAGGTGGGATGTTTCTGTGATGAAGTAGGTAGGATGTTTCTGTGATGATGTAGGTAGGATGTTTCTGTGATGAAGTAGGTAGGATTTTTCTGTGATAAAGTAGGTAGGATGTTTCTGTGATGAAGTAGGTGGGATGTTTAGGTAGGATGTTTCTGTGATGAAGTATGTGGGATGTTTCTGTGATGAAGTAGGTGGGATGTTTCTGTGATGAAGTAGGTGGGATGTTTCTGTGATGAAGTAGATGGGATGTTTCTGTGATGAAGTAGGTAGGATGTCTCTGTGATGAAGTAGGTGGAATGTTTCTGTGATGATGTAGGTGGGATGTTTCTGTGGTGATGTAGGTGGGATGTTTCTGTGATGAAGTAGGTAGGATGTCTCTGTGATGAAGTAGGTGGGATGTTTCTGTGATGAAGTAGGTAGGATGTCTCTGTGATGAAGTAGGTGGGATGTTTCTGTGATGATGTAGGTGGGATGTTTCTGTGATGAAGTAAGTGGGGTGTTTCTGTGATGAAGTAGATGGGATGTTTCTGTGATGAAGTAGATGTGATGTTTCTGTGATGAAGTAGGTAGGATGTCTCTGTGATGAAGTAGGTGGGATGTTTCTGTGATGAAGTAGGTGGGATGTTTCTGTGATGAAGTAGATGGGATGTTTCTGTGATGAAGTAGGTAGGATGTTTCTGTGATGATGTAGGTGGGATGTTTCTGTGATGATGTAGGTGGGATGTTTCTGTGATGAAATACGTGGGATGTTTCTGTGATGAAGTAGGTGGGATGTTTCTGTGATGAAGTAGGTATGATGTTTCTGTGATGAAGTAGGTGGGATGTTTCTGTGATGAAGTAGGTAGGATGTTTCTGTGATGAAGTAGGTGTGATGTTTCTGTGATGAAGTAGGTGGGATGTTTCTGTGATGAAGTAGGTGGGATGTTTCTGTGATGAAGTAGATGGGATGTTTCTGTGATGAAGTAGATGGGATGTTTCTGTGATGAAGTAGGTAGGATGTCTCTGTGATGAAGTAGGTGGGATGTTTCTGTGATGATGTAGGTGGGATGTTTCTGTGATGAAGTAGGTAGGATGTCTCTGTAATGAAGTAGGTGGGATGTTTCTGTGATGATGTAGATGGGATGTTTCTGTGATGATGTAGATGGGATATTTCTGTGATGATGTAGATGGGATGTTTCTGTGATGATGTAGGTGGGATGTTTCTGTGATGATGTAGATGGGATGTTTCTGTGATGAAGTAGGTGGGATGTTTAAAAAAAAATTCTACAACAGCACATTTCTTCAAATATTTTTTTTTTCAAATGAAGGATGTTTAGTTTTGTGGGATTTTAACAGCTTTGTTGATCCATCTAAATTATCGGTGTTTCGTGGCAAACCACAAATTCCCACACCAGGTGGTAATTGTCAAATATACTGGTCCCTTGTCAGAATAGTATGGCTTATGATGAATCTTTGCTTGTCTAGGGCCTACGAGCGGTAAGAGTGCGACAATAACGCTGCTCTGACGAGCATCACGATATCTCTGATTCTCGCTCTAGTACAGTTAATCAATCTATTAAGTCCGAGTCGCGACACAAAAAGTCCATTGGGTAATGCTCTTTATTCTCAGTAGTGCATCTCGCAATGCATGAAATATCAACTCCAAAGTCCGGAGGTACACAACAACAATCTCGTTCACAATAGCTCTCTGTCAGACTCGCAACACACACGCTCGTCCGTGAACATTCTGGATTCAACCAGTCATCTCCCCTTTTATATCTCTCAACGTCATGTAATCGTGATATTAACATCGTTCACATTCGTTCAGTCCCAAAAATCAAAACACACACTCACTGGCGACACTGCCACTGATTTCCATGACCTTGACAGTAATACTGAAGTTTAGGAGGCTTCCCATTATCGCATTGTAGAATAAGTTTATAACTTCTTTGTTTACGCCGAAATTGTTGAACATTTTAAAGACATATATATATTTTTTTTGTGGGTGGAAAGGGGGGGGGGTATTTAATTTGTAACATAATTTGTCCTTGTTATGTTTTGTGATAAAAAAAAATTGTTCTATCAAAACTAAAGAGGATCAAAATTAATTGTGTTTCTTTACATGACGCAGATTCCTGTTGATAGTGAAATTTTCAATGTTTATTTAGTTTTTATTAAAATTTAATAAACCCCTGTTGACGCGAAATTATCCACAGAGACCCCCTGTTGATAGTGGAATTTTGAGGGCCTTGTTATGCCTTGTAACAAGACCTGTTTCAGTTGGTCTTAAACTGCTGTGGACATTAGTACCGTCGTAAAACCAACACTGTGGACATTGAGACCCCTCTTGATAAGCGTAAACCTTATAATCCGAGACGCAGTCAACGCGACACTGACCCCAGCCAGCGCTCGGCGTCGTTAACATTAAAAAAACCGCAACTGCCCTCTCTATTCCCTCGGTGAACGCTGTAACAGTTTGATTGCCCCCTTTTATGCTGCAAGCGATAAAACATGGCCGCCCGAGCTCTCGTATTTTCACGGATGGGCGTGCCAGATAATTGTTCAAATAGTAGCCTCGTTGTGAAATTGCGCAACCTAACACAAACTACCGCCAAGATTTTGTCCGAAATTTCCCAGAAAAAAAAAAAGTAGGGGCAAAAATCCGGAAATCGCTGACGACTATCACAGGCTGCTCTGCAAGTCATTGGACCCCCCCCCCCCCAATCTTCCCTCCCTCCCTCTCCCCATACCCACACACCCCAATAGCTTGACGTTTACCTGATGGCTCAACTTTCTCTTCTGGATTTAGGGTTATAATTGTCGCCTCCTCCACACACTTTTTTTTTCTTCACCGCAACAACAAAGAATTGTATACTAGGGGTCCGATAGTTGGAAGACCATCTTACCTGTCTCACCTGGTACAAGACGTGCAGGTAAACTCTCCCTCCCTACCACCCCAACCGCTCCATTGTTTCTCGTTGCCATTTTTGTTGGATGTGATAAGATGACAACGAGAAACGCCAGCGGTGCCAGTGCTCATTTCCTCAGGTGATGTGACATTGCTCGCTGACATTGTCACGACATATAGGCTAATTGATGTCAACTTACCCAAGTCATAGGAGATTGCTGAATGGCATTGTCACAACATATAGACCAATATCCTTCTTTCCTTCTTTCCTTCTTTCCTTCTTTCCTTCTTTCCTTCCTTCCTTCCTTCCTTCCTTCCTTCCTTCCTTCCTTCCTTCCTTCCTTCCTTCCTTCCTTCCTTCCTTCCTTCCTTCCTTCCTTCCTTCCTTCCTTCCTTCCTTCCTTCCTTCCTTCCTTCCTTCCTTCCTTCCTTCCTTCCTTCCTTCCTTCCTTCCTTCCTTCCTTCCTTCCTTCCTTCCTTCCTTCCTTCCTTCCTTCCTTCCTTCCTTCCTTCCTTCCTTCCTTCCTTCCTTCCTTCCTTCCTTCCTTCCTTCCTTCCTTCCTTCCTTCCTTCCTTCCTTCCTTCCTTCCTTCCTTCCTTCCTTCCTTCCTTCCTTCCTTCCTTCCTTCCTTCCTTCCTTCCTTCCTTCCTTCCTTCCTTCCTTCCTTCCTTCCTTCCTTCCTTCCTTCCTTCCTTCCTTCCTTCCTTCCTTCCTTCCTTCCTTCCTTCCTTCCTTCCTTCCTTCCTTCCTTCCTTCCTTCCTTCCTTCCTTCCTTCCTTCCTTCCTTCCTTCCTTCCTTCCTTCCTTCCTTCCTTCCTTCCTTCCTTCCTTCCTTCCTTCCTTCCTTCCTTCCTTCCTTCCTTCCTTCCTTCCTTCCTTCCTTCCTTCCTTCCTTCCTTCCTTCCTTCCTTCCTTCCTTCCTTCCTTCCTTCCTTCCTTCCTTCCTTCCTTCCTTCCTTCCTTCCTTCCTTCCTTCCTTCCTTCCTTCCTTCCTTCCTTCCTTCCTTCCTTCCTTCCTTCCTTCCTTCCTTCCTTCCTTCCTTCCTTCCTTCCTTCCTTCCTTCCTTCCTTCCTTCCTTCCTTCCTTCCTTCCTTCCTTCCTTCCTTCCTTCCTTCCTTCCTTCCTTCCTTCCTTCCTTCCTTCCTTCCTTCCTTCCTTCCTTCCTTCCTTCCTTCCTTCCTTCCTTCCTTCCTTCCTTCCTTCCATCCTCCCTCCCTCCCCCCTTCCTTCCTTCCTTCCATCCTCCCTCCTTCCTTCCTTCCTCCCCCCCCCGACCACATTCTCTCTTTTCCCGACCTTCTCAAATTTATGTTATATTTTAATCATTGTGTAAATGTATTCCATTTAATCAGAGTCCCCACAGGCTATAATCTATAATCCCCCCCCCACAGGCTATAATCTATAATCCCCCCACAGGCTATAATCTATAATCCCCCCCACAGGCTATAATCTATAATCCCCCCCACAGGCTATAATCTATAATCCCCCCCACAGGCTATAATCTATAATCCCCCACAGGCTATAATCTATAATCCCCCCCACAGGCTATAATCTATAATCCCCCCCACAGGCTATAATCTATAATCCCCCCCCCCCTCTAATGCTTGCGTTGCCACACAAAAACTTTCTTATTTTTGTTCCTTGCACTCAGCGCCCTTAGACATCAGCATTCCGTCCTAGGATATCACTGCCCTCACTTGGTTTCAGCACCCAAGCCTCAGAATCAGCTCC